>VWZV01001807.1:221390-279590 GCA_013397155.1 Irena cyanogastra
GTACCAAATATCACTACAAGCAGTGTAAAATGAGACCGTGATATATTAGGAAAAGAGCCACTCAATGGTATATGTATAAGAGCTTATTTGTCAGAGCTGTGCTGCACTCCTGCATCAGGTAGAACTTGACCCAAAGGCTCTACAAAAGAAGTGGAAAATAGAACTTTCTTGTTCTTACCCTTTATGCAATAAAATTACATGTTACTTACAGAATATAATAATAAAAAATTATTTAAATGACAAAAAATTCTATTAAGTACATCCATAAAGAAAGAAAAAAAGCATTTTATACTGCCACTAGGTCACAGGTACAGAGGAAAGAAAATGTTAGAAAATATTTCTTCTGTCTCATGTTAAAGAGAAAAATATNTAGGGTGGTGCAAAAATCGATTTTATATCAGATTCTCTAAAGAGAAATAGTCCAGACTGAAATGCGTATTTTTGTCTGCACGATTTGAGGAAAATCAATCACCAAAAAAAGAAAAAAAGTTCTAAGGAATTCATCATTTAAATTATTAATTTATAGCCAAAATAGAAATTAATTTCCTCTCAGAATGAAAACCTGTGACTAAAAGGAAAAATGAAAGAGAAGGTAGAAGTAATGAGTGATATTACTAACTGAATTCATTGTGAAAAGCTTAAATCAGTCTTTAAATAATACATATACATTAAAATCTAAGACCAAAGAGAATGAGGAAACATGAAGAAGTAATTCTTTTGTTTTAATTATTCCTCCAAAGTTGGTTACCCATCATGCTCTGGGCAAGCCACTATTTTCCTGCCAGTAAAAGTGAGAGATTACAGCTGCTATGTTTCATTTTTGTCTACCTCATAAAGATAGTTTGGAATCAAATGTCTAATACAGACACTTCTCTTCAACCTAACAATTAAAACATCTTTTAAAAACCTCTGGAGTGTGTGACAGCAAAAGTTTAAAGGCTCAGCCTTGCAGACCTTGCTGAATAATGCAGAGGCTGCTGTAGCCCCTTTGAAGTCAGCAGGACCACCTGAATGAGTAATAGCACTGGAACAACTCCTAAAGGCTAATTCTGTTGGCTATTCTTAGTTACATGAATCAAATAACAGTTTTACCTGCAAGGTGCTAAGAGTGACTCAGTCATTAGTGAAAAGAATTTCAAACATTTCATTCAAAGAAATGGACAGTCAGCCTGCAGAATTGGGAACTATTATTAACAATTATTGTTCTCTCTTGGAAAGTACTCCCATCCTATTGCTACAAAACAAAATGAGGCTGGTAGAAAAGCTAACAGACATCTGATTATATCTCATATCTTCTTTTGCTTTAAGGAAAGTCATTTTATCTTTGCTGATGAAGAGAATAAGATCTATTTTCAATACAAAGATATAAAGTGTGAAGAAAGGGCAACAATTAACTCCTATTGAATCACTGAGATTAAATTTTTTCAGCCTTGTAAGACAGCAGTGACTTTGTCTTTCAGTAACAGTGAACCAATTTATTCTATAAGAACAAAGTATTTTAGACAAACATTTCACTGACCTCCTCAGATCAGAGAAATGCCCAGTGTTCAAAGCAGAATATTTCTAAATACATGTATGGCCTTCTTAGGGAAGAAAACTCACACATCACCCAAACTACACAAAACAAGGATCTACCCATAAATGTTTGAGTACAAAGGGAAATACTTTGGGGAAGGGAACTTGTCAAATATCAAAAATACACAGCAGTAGATAGATTTCTTTCCTCAAATACTAAAACTAGCAAGTTTTTGCAAAACTGTTCACAAGGGTAAGTATGGGAAGTTGCAAGGAGATTCACCATTTTGTTATCCTGTTAAGATTTCCAAAAGGAAAATTCAACAGCTTTTGGCAGTTCAACAGAAAAATTTTCTGTTCTCTGTGAGGAAGGACAGCCATGTTACTGGGCTAGAAAGTGGCACAGGTATTTTGGGCCTCTGCATAGTTATGTCTGCTATCAGAAGATATTTAAGAGACAAAAAATTAATTTTCCAAATTCAATCCATGGTGTAAACTTAATTTTGAATCAAGTAAAAGAGAATTCTCTGAGGAACACCTAGTGGAGTTTTGTTGCTTTTACAAATTTTCCAGCTGATGGATATTTAAAACTGCAGCTGAGACCAAAGTTTGCACTGCCAGACAAAAGCAATTCTGATTAAAAAAGCAGTCTGATAAAGTGATCATGACAGTGCTAAGGAATTGTTAAAAACCAAACTCATGAATAGAAGTGGAGTGTAAAAATACTTCAATGAAATATAATGGGGAAATAAAAATCAATACAGACAAATGTTGAAGAATATGCTGTCCTGTAGAAGAGATTGCTGAGGAGAAGAGGAAATAAGTTAATAGCTTCATAGCTTAGAGAAAGTAAATCAGTAAGACAAGAACCCTTAGAGAAAACACAAATGAAGAGTCTCTTATGAGTATTCTTAACTATACCTATATATATCTAAGCTGTAGAATCTGTCACGCTAGGAATTAGCTGGAGGGAAAAAGAACCCAAAGGACAAGCATGACTGTATAATAAAATATATACAACAGAAAAAACCCAAAATATTATTTAATCTGCTAGTCGTGATGCAAGAGACAATGAAATACAGGAGCCATGTGCTGCTATTTATAGTAACAAAATGAGATACAATTTCTTTGACATATGAGAGAGAAAGTAGCCAAGGATTATTCAAAATCTGAGCATATAGACGTAGAAGAAAAAAAATCACTGAAAATCTGGATGTTCTTAAAATGGAAATGGATGAATAAGAATATTGTCTGCACTAAATATTGCAATAGACTTCTAAGATATCAATTAGCAAGGTATCAAGTCCTTATTAATATATAAACTAAAGGAAAACAAATATGACAAAAATCACAGAAATCTAATGAAAATGTTATGACAGAGAAGACAGTGTTGTAGAATCCTGTTTAAACAGAAAGCCAAGAAGAATGGATTGAGGGAGAAAGTACAAGACATGAGCATAAGTTTTCTGTCATACTAAGAAAAAGAAACACTAAAATGTTCTTATTTTACCTATTTCATTAAGCAAAGGGAAGGGACCAGAAATACATCTGGATTCTAATAATCTTTCTCATGGCAAAAACATGAAGTGCAAGAAGACCAGAATGTGTATGAGAGTTATCCACCACTGGCTTACTTTAGCTGAAGTCTAAGTCTAAGGATGTCATCAAACAGCTATCAGCAGGACACTAAATAACTAGCAAACAATACAGAAAACAACTGTAAATAAGAGCCTTAAACACGGGTTTCACAGCCAGTCAGTTTAGAAGGGAGGACAAATCTATGCTTTAGCAAACAAACACACCATGAACCCAGCCCTGCTTCCCAAGCTCCATGCAAACACACAGCCCTGAGGTGCCATATGTTACAGAACAGAATTTTCCCAGCTACAGCCAGTAGGAACCATAAACCAGCTGGTTTAATCAGTTTCCTGGCGTCAATAGGGACACAACTGCACAGCTGTATAATGTGATGAATGAAAAACACCAATTAGGAAGGAGTAAAATGATACATCTCCTAGGTACCTGCCAAATTTGCCAGCAGAATAAACTAATAAAAGAAATTTGCAGGTCTCTTTGGCATCTATTACATATGTCTCACAATAAATATTGCAAATGATCAGTTTACTATTGACTAAACATTTACTGAAAGCCAAATCCCTCTCAGCACTCTTGCAATCTATTGTTAGTATAATACATGCTTTTTTCCCTCTTTTTAAGGTGAAATGCAAGACATTCATTATATTCCCTTTAAATTTAAGAAGACATTGGGTATATATGTACAGTTGGCAATAACCATTGTTCACAGATAATATGATAGTATTGCATCTTGAATTATCCAAGATATATGACTCCATTTCCTAGGTCTCAGTCATTCCATTCTGTAACTATCTTTCTCTGTGCGTCTCTGTGATCAATTTAATTTGATTAAATGACAAGTTATGATTTATTGAATTTATGCCTTTACCAAGAGAAAATAGTCAATCTCTTTTATATTTCCAATGTATATTAATTTAGGACTTTTTAATTTAAAGATTTTTATTTTATTTTTAATTTGGTTCACCAGTTTTCAGCTACAGAACTCTCTAAGCCTTTTGTTTTGAATAAGACAATTTCAAATGATCAGCTGGAGTTGTATGGAGTTAATCAGACAAGCCAAGCCACATTCCTAGACATATAAAATATTATCATAAAACTTAGCCTTCCTGCAATGAGCAAATTTTTGCCAAGGTATTTTATAGCAGCATTGTAACATAAGTTTTTGAACACTTGTAGCCTGGAATTTTGCATCAATCCCACTCAAGTCAAAACTGAATGCATATATTGGATATGGAATGTACAAAAATACATCAAATAAAAAAATCCTTAAGCAAAATATGGCATTCCATTATCAAAGCAAAAATATTCAATAGTCACTGAAGGAAAAAAAAAATTATCTCCAACTTGAAGAAATAAAGGAGTTTCAGCTTTATTGTGTCTTGTCCAGAGAAACATACTCATTCAGTGAATTAATAGTGCCATCCTATTTGAGGTATTTGAAGTTGGGTAGAATGCAGATATTTGCATATACTATATTTAACTTCTTTGAAGTGGTTTCACAGAGGACATATTTACAGGCATAAATAACAGCTCATCTGAGAGCTTGAAATAAGGTATTTAATAATCAATACTCTCTAAGAATTTAATTTTTTTTAATCACTCTCACTTTAACTTTGAGAAGTCCCTCAGGGACATTCAGGGAACACAAAATTCAGATGGGAACCAGGGATACTGTCAGTGGACACAAAACTGCAACAGACCTGAAAGCTTAGGTTATAAGGAATTATTTGAATGAGTTAACTTTCTAACTATTAAGTTTTGGTAAATTGGTTATATTAAGGTGAAATAACCAAGTTTACACATTCGAATATAATATCTTAACCTACAACTGTGCTATAAATCTGAAAATAAAATTAAAAAAAAAAGGATGTAGTAAGAAAAAGGGGAAAGAATGTGGAACAATGTCATACCCAATGTCCATGCAAAACAAGACAGTGGAGACCAAAGTATTTCTCTGGGAAAAGAAAATAAATTCTGAGTAACCTTCTTCTGTGATTTAGAACACAAGGTCCTGTTAAGCATTTTAGGAACCTAATGGTGTTTAAAAATGTTGTCTTGATTTTTGGTGGCCTTCTTTGTTAACAAGTTCTGCTCCTCAGGGTTGATTTGGTGTTAAAAGCTTCTTGCCTCTTAAAATCTTGACAACAAAATATTAAATTTTATTTTAGAGGTGTGATTATCCCCTGTGACACCATGCAGCTGCAGTTCTCTTAAACAATCAAACAACACACAAAGGAAAAACTGTGGTGAGATCCAATTCTCAGCATCCCTTATACAGCCATATAAGTTTGACAAGGTTCTCCCTTCTGACTGTCTTGAGAACAATCAGATTTATTTACTGAATAATTTTAACATATTGGCTAGAAAAAAAGAACATTTGATGTGGAGCTAAGAGATCTTGTTGGAATATAATCTTTACCATAAAACCACTATGGTATTTTTTTTAAGCTGCAGTAGTGAGTTTCCACAGACATCAGCCCAGGACAGTGGACATGAGAAAACACCACACAGCATGAACAGAGTGCACACACAAAGCAAGTCTCTTGTCAATGCAAAACAGAGCTGCACTGATAAATAAGTCTGTCAGGAATGGGAAGTGTCTGGCTTGTTGTATCATTTTGGGATGTGCCAATGTTGGCAGGATTGATGATGTAATTTGTAAAGCCATCAGATACAAATTTGGAAGCAATTAAAAAAAATAAACAGAATACCTGAAAAGACTGCAGCAAAAATAGAGGAGAAAAATACATACCTGAAGAAATAATTTTAGACAATGACACTGTGTACACAAAACTTCTGAGACCCTACCTGGAGTATTGTACATAAATCTGGACACTTTGTTTAAGAAAGAAAACCAAATACTTGGAACATGAGAAAAGGCTAATTAATTATTTTGGAGGTTACAACTACTATTTGAAAAGAGGCTAAAAAATTCAGATTTATTGTCATTACTAAGAGCTAAGATAAAATTATGAAGCTGTATAATATTTTGAAGGACATAGAGACAGTTTGTATCATCAGCTACTGGAAAGGCAAAATTCCCTCAAAATAAAAATGGAAACTGAGAAGCTGAAAGGACCATGAGCACTAAGAGAAATCAAGAGACAAGTACACTTTGAAAGCAAAAGCAGTGTTCAGAATGGACTAGAAACTGCATTAGTAGAAAAGGTGAGCATAAGTCTCTGTAGCAACTGGAGTGTGGGGAGGAAAGAAGGAAAGAAAATTATACTCTCGTCCCCAAAGGTAGAAGCTTGAGTGAGCTTGGAATCTCAATTACACTCTCAGCCCTTGAGATGCTCCCTCAGAGCAGTATTGAAGAGATAAACCATTCTGCTTCAGAGAAATGGGCAAAAGTTTTCTCTTCATGACTTTAGTCCAAAGAAAAGTCACTGCCTTTGTGGTTTACTCTAAAAAAATTCTGTTCAAAAGAAGTATGAGGCTTCACCATGAAATTTTAGTTCCAAATCTCATTCCTTTCTAAATTTTTACTTAGATTTTCACATTCTTGCTAAAAATATCCAAGCAGACAGCAGTAGTGATGATTAAGGATGCCCACTGGGAACAGGCCTGAGCACTAACTCATTCCACACAGGCCCTCAAAGAACTCACAACCAGCAATAACTTTTGGTCACTGCTTTCACAGGGGAGTATCCCAGTGATTATCAAGAAGTGAAAAACTTCATAGCCATTTCCTTTCCTTAAGCATTCCAATTTATTGATCTGACTCTTTTCAGAAACAGCAAATTATTCCTTAAATTTGGATTTAAATATTATGAAGGGATGGGAAAAAGTCTGTGGTACAAATCCTCAGTTGTCAAACATCATAGAGTTCACCTCACCCATTCAGAACATTCTCAGGACTGAAGGGCTGCACCCTGGCACACCATTCCCTTTGTGCCTGCAGTTGGGTGGTGTGGCTGGAGCTGAGGATGCAGGGTGGTGCACTGGTACTTTATCATGTGCCAGACCTTCTAACCCAAAGCTCAAAATTTGGAAGGGAAGATTTATATATGAAACAGAATTAATGAAATGTGAGAAGCAAGAGCTATGTGACTTCCTCAGAGTAGTAAGAACTGGAGATGCATTACGTCAAAAATTAGAAGGGTAAGCAATGGCCAGTCCTGTTCTGCCCCATTCATCTGTATTCCCAACTTCCCTGTCCAATTCCTGTGTTATACATGCACAGGTTGGTAGGTTTGTTTGTGGTTTTTTTTTTTGAGCTGTGCTGAAGAACGAAGTAAGCAAAGTAACCTGAAGAAACAGCCCACTATGTGAGTCCTCAACTCAGAGTTCTAAAGGCTGGCACTTCACATACATGTGAGAAGACAGACATATCTTAGGAATTTATATAAATTTGTCCAAATCTCTATAATCTATATCTCCAGATTATCTATATCTGTATCTTTCTGCTGTGATCAAGAATAAGGCTGAGATCTCAGCCACTCCAATAAACCGCATAGTTTGAAACAGTTAAAAATTTGAGTTAGATTTTGTACATTATGTAAATCCAAAGCAAAAGAAAGTCTGGTTTTGTGGTGCACAAATAAATTAGGTCATATAATTACTCTCTAATAGTATAATTGCTATAGGGTAGAATATGAGCCATAAAATCTAGCAGCTGTGGAGTTAATAATGTCCTATAAATACTATCCTAATTATACTACAAGTTAAAGTACCATGTAATACCTGATTTAATTGCCTATTGGTCTGTATGACTAGACCAAAAATGAAGACCCTTCTCTTTATAAGCATAGATATAAACTCATTATAACAATGTGAGTAATGTTTAATGGTTTAACATATACATCTAAACAACAGGAGCAAATCAAATTATTAATTTGATCATCAATCAGATTATACACAAATATAGCCTCTTTATGGTATCTAGAAGTTTTTACATTATTCCAATTGATTAAAAAATACTTTTTACAGACAAATTTAGAGTAATTTCTTATTCATAAATTATTGCCAGCAGTAGTTCAACTATTCAGTAGAGAAGATCAAGGTCTGCCAATCAAGGTCTGATTGGTGAACTTATTTATGCAATATATGCCATATCTGTTTCCTGACCTGTTCTCTTGTAGAGAGGCAACAGAAATGCTCTATGAAAGCAATGAGGGTGCTCAGTCACAATATCCAAAGTTGCCACTCAGGCACATAAGATATGATAGCCACATATTTTAGGCCTAAACTCTGTAATAAAGTGGGGAGACTTACTTTTATTTCTGGTCATCTTAGTCCTTGACCAGCTGTTACAAACCTTTTGTCTTGAATCCTTTCACCAGGCTTGCTTCAGCCAAACAGCATCTGCTTGTAAAGGAATGATCAATCTATTATTTTCCTCTCAAGGTATTGAGCCCCACGTCTGCTACTGCTATTTTCTGTAGGGAAAACCAAATGTCACCAGTTTTCTCTTTTACATCTATCCAACATATAAATGCATAATTCAGCCATTCCTGAGCTGGATTTTCCTAATTCCTGGGGCTGGATTGTCTTCCACCCAAACACACACAACACTTAAAAAGAATTTGCAAAGGCTTTTCAGATGATGGGCTGCTGGTAACCTGAACTCTGTCGCAAATCATCCCATCCACCCGCTGTTAGTGCTGCTACTCACTGGATCCAATTACTTCTGAAGTTTTCTGCTCCTTGTAATTCATGTTTATGGTTTGGAAAGCAGTCATAAAACACAGGTCTAGATATAGACTTAGCCAAATATCAGTATGTGAAAAAATAAAAATTTCCAATCAGAAAGAAGCAATCATAAGCAAATTCATAAGTAACAGTTTAAAATCAGCCAAAGAGTTAAAGATTTATATTAATATGCAATTTTATAAATCTCCTTATACGATTCTATTCCAAGTAATATTTATAGCCATTTCTGAATCAGGGTTTTCCATCAGTTGTTTTTTCACTAAAACTATTTTAAACAATTTTTTTGGTTTTTTTCTTATTCTTCTTCTTTATAAGTTACAACTCTTGAAGATCTGTGCTGAAAATTGTAACTCCAATGTAATTTGTTTTTGAAGACGACTGTTATGGGAATAGATTTTGGGATCTGCCTCTTGAAACATGATTGTCAAATGCCAAATAGAACTACCCAGAATAAGAGAAGAAGGAAGGATTTTGGAACAGTAGTTTGGCATTCAGATGGCTTGCATAAACTAAAAACAGAATGTGGAATAATGTTAAATTTGTATGTATGTGTTAGTCATTGCATCTCGATTTAATTACAATATTTGGAACTGCTACATGAGCACTGTCCAGGAGGGTTGAAAATCTGCCTGCCTAGAAGCTATATTACAGATTTAATTAACACACGTTGAGAACTGCTGCAAATCAGCTGTGCAGCCATTCCCTTGCTATTGATGATGACAACCTTATGGAGACCAAGCTGCAAATCCTCCTCACAGGCTGCAGTGCAGTTACCATCATTCTATTGATCAACTTTGTCTCAGATGTTATGTGACAAAAACGTGGTAATCAGGATGGCAGGCTTAAAAGATGTAAGCTACTCACAGAGCTAGTGAAGAAAATGAAGCTAAAGGCATTTAGTGTCACTGAGCACATTTTTTGAAAGAAAATACAGGCTTTTGTATAAAGCGGAGTGCCAGAGACAAAATGTGGCCAATCATAAAATCTCACTGAAGGAGCTAAGTTTAAAAGAAAGTGCAGTAGCAAATAAATACTGTAAACAAGCATCCAGGAAAATTCAGCACTTGTAGAGACAGCAAGAACAGATGTGTACTCCTTCTGGTCTCTGTATGGCAGTGGCAGCCTTTTACACTTTTATTGCACAGTCGTTAATGATATCACAAAAATGGAGGCACAGAAAAAAAGTACAGAACAAAAAGGAATTGTTACTAAACCATGTTGAGGCAATGAAAAAATGGTAAGAAATAGTACTTAGGGAAAAGCATCATAGTGAATTGCCATTGAAGGGAGATGCAAAAATATTTTGACCTTAGAAAGTTTCAGTTTGATTCTGCTCATATTCATAAATATTCCCATGGATGAACAGTTCAGAGGCAGAACTGCTCCCCTAAGCTAATATGCTGTCCTTGAGGCAGAGTTGCATCAGCATGGAAGAATTGAGTTAATAACAATGCCACACTAGGGAAAACACATGCTTTGATTCCTGTATTTTTAGCAATTGTTAGATATTTGAGAAAAACTTAGCAGTTGCTGAAACAAAACATAACCACTGACACAGGGACAATTAGCAAGTGCACTGCAATTAATTTAGAAATTGTAGGAAGGGGTAACTCTAATTAACAGCTCTGGAGGAGGTGAGAGGAATTATTTGTGGAGCATTTGCAGAATTCAGCAATTAAATACAAACAAATGAGTGTAAGAAAACATGTAGTTTAGCAAAAAATTATGAAACAGGAGCTTAAATAGGGTATAACTGGTTTGCAGAATACTAACTAGAAAGAGCTTTGATAGTTACAACAGATAATTCCCTAAGGCCCTCAGAAAATTGTATAGCTGAGAAAAAGAATGAATATAGAGGCTACTAATGCTTGTCTGCTAAACAAAAAAAAAAAAATTGAGTTTAAATGAGAGTGCTGTAATTTCCCAACTCTTATACTGTAAAATATTGTGATATGCCCAGCCTTCAAAGTAAGCCAATTCCATGAGTCCAGTGGGCCTAGTTAAAATTGTGTGTTGTGCTAAAATCACACCAGGCACAGAATTTACAATTTAAGGTTGAAAAGCCTAACAGCCAGCACTCCAGTCCAAAGGTACTGTAACCTATGTGTAAAGTCATATCAACAGTCTGGGAATATGAACTCTTTACTTCTTTGTGAGAGTGTTATCTTCTTCATTCACACCACTATTAGGTAATAGTGACTATTATTATCTTCCACTATTATCTTTAGTCATAGGCTTGCTGAGCTTGTCAGGAGGGCTTTAAAATAAAGTTGCCAGGGGAGAGCAAACTCAATCCATCCCACTCCTACCATTCTGATGCCAGTGCCAGAGCCTGGAGTGGTATGGCAGGTGTGCAGGAGAGCACCTGAACAGCATCACAAAGGATTTCCAGCCAGTAAGTCAGCTTTGCTGGGGGCCAAATCTAAATGCTGCCATGCAAATGAACAAAGCATAGGGAGTAAACTGGAGGAATTAGAGACCTGTGCTCACCTGCAGGGCCATGATATTGTTGGCCTCTCAGATATGGTGAGATGGCTCTATGTTAGAATGGAAGGACACTGGCTCTTTGGGAAGGACAGGCAGGAGAGATGAAGCAACCATGCTTCCCTGTGTATCAACAGCCAGCTGGAGAGAATGGAGCTCCTCCTGGGCATGGATGAGAACCTGATAGAGAGCTTGTGGGTCGGGATTAAAAGGAGGGCAGGGAATAGTGATATAGCAAGGTCTTTTACAGGCTGCCCAGCCAGGAAGATTGAGAAGATGAAGCCTCTTTAGATGGAGCAGCCCCCAGCCCCACGATCTTATCCTCATGGGGATCTTCAACAACCCCAGTATCTGTTGGAGGGACAGCCCAACAGCAGGACACAGGCAATCCAAGAGGATCCTGGAACGCATTGCTGACATCTTCCTTCTAATAGAGTAGCAATGAGAAGAGGTGCTATGCTGGACCCTGTTTTCACCACCAAGGAGGGTGAAACCCAAAACTATGAAACTCGAGGGCAGCTGGGGCTGCAGTGACAATGAAGTGGTGGAGACTGAGGTCCTTAGGGCAGTGAGGATTGTGCACAGCAAGGTTGCTACTCTGCTTCAGGAAAAGCAGACTTTGACCTCTTTGGGGATCTTCTTGGTATATTAGTACCCAAATTAAAAAAAAAAAAAAAAGGAGAAAGAAATTACTGGTCATTGAAGTTATGAATACCAAGAATTTCTTTGAGAAAGGACGTCTATCTATCAGGGCATATATGACAGTGTTTGCAGAACTGAAAGCCTAGAGATTTCACTCAGTCTGAGCTATATTAAACACATAAAGCTTATGTGCTGCTAGATCTGTCTATAAAAATTAATGGTAACTAAAGCTCAACAGCTTTTTAATTAAATACTTGTCTTCTCAATATCATTCTACTTTCATTTAATTGTCACTGCTTAAAGAAAGGTCAAAATCTTCAGGTCAAAGCATTTCCTTTTATTTAAGAGTTTGCACTTTGAAGACCTCCTTTTTTGCTGGTGATTTTAGTGCAGCTGTTCCTGGTCAGTTTTCTTGACAATTCACAGTGTTGTTGCTCAGATAGGCAAGAGATATGAAAGCTGTTTAAATTGTAGTAGTCCACCTTCTTTTTAACCATAAAGAACCAATCACGGTTGGAAATGGGATACCTGACTTCAGACACCAAAAAACACACCTGCAAATCAATGCCACTGTAATAAGTTACAGCTTCAGAAAATTGGTAAAGGCATTGCAAAATGATTGCCTAATCAGCAGTATTGCCTGCCAAGCTGGAAAGAAACCCATTACTCTGTTCTGTCTCTGCTCTGCTATAATCTTCACAGCTCTGGTATCTTTCCCCTTTATGAACAACCACATGGCTACAGGAATCATTATGAATATTACAACAGGATTAACTCACTTAAAATACCTGCAGCAATTGTGACATTTACACTTAGAAGACTCACAAGATATCTAAGCACTCTTGAATGTGTAATGGAAATAGCAAGGTCAGCAGCACAGAAATCATTCCCATTTTCTACCACTGTCTGTGTGAGGTTTCATACTTACATGATTTTAGATGAGAGTACTTGTGTAAAATATTATTTAAAAGATACATTACAAAAGACTTAATTTGTCTTAAATCAGCCATATCTGAATGTGGCGTAGGGACATTTGCATTGATGTAAAGCAAATAAAGATAGACATTAGAAGAGTCAATGTAAGCATGAATCAGACTTACTTAAGACACATACTTATTTTTCCAGGTTTATGTTTATTTTTAGATTCTTTTTTCAACTATTCTTCAAATGAAAGGGGTTCTACACCTTTGGGTACACATATATACATGTTCTCTGTTTTTTTCATACCTAGCCTTAGTTCATCCAACTTAAACTTCAAGGCTATAAAGCTCAGATTTATTCCCTGTCCCAGCCAGTGGCTGTCCTCAGGGAAAAAAAAAATAAAAAAGCCTCATTACAAATAGAATAGAGCAGAGAAGAATATTCCAGCTGAAAGGGACTCAAGGAACATCCAGCCCAACTGCCTGACCACTTGTGGGGCTGACCAAAATTTAAAGCATGTTGGTCATTATATAAATGCCTCTTAAATGTTGACAGGCTTAGGGCACCCACCACCTCTACAGGAAGCCTGCCCTAGTGTTTGACCAACCTCTTTGTAGAGAAATGCTTCCTAACATCCAGTCTAAACTTGAACCATTCCCATGTGTCCTATCACTGGATACCAGGAAGAAATGCTCAGCACCTCCCTCTCCAATTCCCCTCCTGAGGAAAGAGCAGAGAGCAATCAGGTCACCCCTCAGCCTCCTTTTTTCAAGGTTAGGCAGAGTCTTCAGCCACTTCTCATAACACATCCATTCTAATCCTTTCACCAGCTTTCTTGCCCTACTCTGGACACATCTGAGTGCCTCAACTCCCTTCTTAAATTGTGGCGTGCAGGAAGTCACACAGGATTCGAGGTGAAGCTTCATTAACACTGAATACAACAGGACATTACATCTGTTAATTAGCTGGTGATGCTGTTTGGTGCGTCCTGGGAAGTGATTTGCCCTCTCAGCTGCCAGGGACACACTGTTCATTCACACTGAGCCTGCTGTTGACCAGCACCTCCAGATCCCTTTCTGCAAGGCTGCTCTCCACCCTCTCCTCTTCCAACTTGTACTTGTTCCCAACATTACTGTTTTCCAGCTGCAGAATTTGGCACAGGTTTTTTTGTATATCTTCCTACAAAATTTAAATATTTGACCTTTCTGGTTGGAAAAACTTTATTTTATTTCAAATATTTTCATAGCATAATATAGGGGAGTTTAGTTACTGTATTAAGCTATCTATACTAGCCCTTATCACCAAGGTGTGTGAGGAAGAAGTTCCTAACACATACAAGTGTAGGACACACTGTAGTCATCCATGACACTAATACATCTTGCTGATGTACAAGTCACAGACAAGGATATATTCACAATCTGGTTAGATTTGTCCCATTGCAAGGAAAAAAGGAGTAAAGCAGAATTATTTTTTAAATAGCAATGATAATGCAAATTACAATTCACTTTTTGTGTCTAGTTAACACAACAAATCAAGCAAAACCTTGAAAACCAAAAGCCTCATCCAGCAATACTCACAAGAGGAGCCCAAAGTGATTAAGAAGATTTCTTCAAAACTCAAACCAAGTTTTAAAATGTACCCTTGGGTACAGAAGAAGCAGAGTCAATTTCTCAGGCTAAATATCAAGATTGAAAATGTGAGATTTATCACTGATCTCTGTCTAAAAGATGTGCTCTCAAATGCTTCCATCCAATCACATAAAAATGTGGATTAGACTGTCAATTTGACTACTGCATGTTTGATACATCTGTAAAGATTGTAATCTCTGTGACAGCAGAGCTGAGGAACCCTTAGAGGATTTTAAGAGGAAACAATGCAGAGAAGATGATTATAGAAAGCTGTCTGTGGGAAAGAAACTCAGAAGGAGATTTATGTTTTATAAATTTGCACTTGCTACCTAATTGCAAAAGACAGTCAGGAACAAATCTCTTCTGGAGGAAAGAATGTGACTTTAGCACAAATTCAGCTTTGCTATCAATACTGCTGGTAGACTTTTCTGTCCAGAAAAACTGTAAACAATTTTTCCTGAGATTCTGTGAATCATTGAATCACAGAATGGTTTGGATTGGAAGGGACCCTAAGGATCACCTAGTTCCAAACCCCCTGCCATGGGCAGGGACACCTTTCAGTAGAACAGGATGCTCAAAGCCTCATTGGAGTTACCCTTGAACACTTTTTTGCATTTCTATTTTTACTTGCTTGATCAAATAATTAGGGTTTTACCATTATTTGTGTCACCAGTAAATCCCATGGTAAGACTGTGCCATATTAATTATCTTTTAAAAGTTAGACATTGTTGCAAAACATGCAAAAAATCACAATTAAAAGCAAATGAGTAGTAAGATTAAAAGTAAATATGAATTTGTTATCCCCAAACCTATAACACATAAGAGTAAAGGAATAATTTGACAAATCTCATCACAGAATATTTCAGGTAGAAAACAGTATGTAAAAGTATATTAAGAACTTATGCAATCACTGATCAATTATGTTCTCAGTATAGGTCAGAAAATATTTTAAAACTTCATAATTAAATCATTCATCAGTGTAGAAAAGGTAATGAATAAATAAGAGAAGCATGGATTTGAATATTCTTTATTCTGTTATTTTGCATGATAAAATTGTGAGATCTGAAAATTCATCAACTGCAACTATTTATTCTCAGTCTGACTGTTTCAAAATAGAAGGTGAAGCTTATCAAAAAGAACACTAAGCCTTAACTCAGAAAATTACTTCAGGCTTAAAAGGTGACACAATAAAGACTGACAGGAACCTCCAGGCATTACTTCATGAAGTGCTTATATTTAACTAAGTTTTTGTAAAAAGTTAAAAATAAAAGCACTAGAATGGAAATTGCCCTTTGGACAAATGGTGTAGTACCAAGTATATCCCAGGGCAAAATTTGCTGGATGATGCATGCATTATACAGGAACTCCCCAGCACCCTTGAACCAGCATCTGCTTTAGTCCTCCTCTGGCATGGGTTGAAGCACTGATAACCTTGTAAAATGGCCTTGAAGACAAAAAGGAATGTCTAAGAAAAGCTCGAGGGACACTGAACATCAATTGGAGCATCAGGAACACATTGACCACTAAGATGAATATGAACTACCATAAAATCTTTGTCCCTTTATGCAACACAATGTATTTGAAAACTATGTTGAAAAATTGTTGCAAATTAGTACATTGCTTATATACTAACATCTCTTCAGACACTTATAAATCAACTGAGTAAACTACCTTTATTGTGTGGAATTTTCAGCATGTTCTTCCAGCATATTTCTAGTTAAAATGAATAAACATGCACTCTTATAGTAATTTCATGGAAAGGACAGCAGAGATGTCATTCTAAGAGATTGTGTATCATCAGTGAAGATGATATATTCTTCTTCTTCATCTTCTTCTTCTAGGAAGAATAATGTAAGCATCAAAGTGTCTTGATAAAACAGAAGAAATCTTTCCATAGGCTAAGTAAACATTACAAAGAAAATAGTGTCTCCACTAAGTTGTTCTGTTAAAAAAATAGGTTTGATGTTTATATGGATTTGATTGGAAAACAAACACAATCATTTGCTGCTGAGGGAGATTTATGTTTCAGTGTTAATAAACTGGTTGTTTGTCTCCAGCAGAAGAAAGCAAGAAGATAAAGCATCTTTTTTTTTTTTTGCTTTCTTTCCTTTTTTTTTAAGCATCCCTTTAAACACTCTAATGTTATGTATGTGTTACAAATACCTTGCATTTCCTGCTGCAAGCACTGTCTCCTGTCTAGTAGCTGAACTGCTAAAAGTGGCAAAACCCCTGAGCATCAGGGAGGTTTTTGCACTCTTCTGTCACTCACAAAAGAGTGACAGACTTTAAACCTCCAAGAATTTATTATTGTTACTTTTTAATAGATTTTTTTGTATAACCACATTTGGAGATATAAACAATGGCTCATGGTGTTATGGTTAAACTTCAGTCCTCGTTCAAAAGGAGAAATGTACTACTTTAAGCAGTCATAAATTGTAGTCATAAAGAAACATAGAAAAAGCCTTTCAGTTAGTTCATCAGCTTCATTTAATAAAACTTGGGACATGATGGCCAAATCACTTGGGCTATGTTGACATCATAGATTTTGCAAGGTCATGCACAATCCAAGAACTTAATAAAGCTTCATTTAAGTTCCCTTAGTACTTAAATTCTTATTCTTTCAAATACCCAGAAGCATTTCAGTCCTGTGTGGGCTGGCTGCTCAACAGATTCCTTGCATTAAGGACTTTTCTGGATCCACAAATCACAAGTTTTCAATGGGATTCTCATGGGTGACAGTACTCTTAACTCTGCCTGTCAAAGCAAGATTTACCTGAACCCCTGTGGCATGAGTGGTTGAAAGAGCAGTTGCTGCACCATTAAATACAGGTTGGAACCAAGAGCTGGAATACTAAGGTGACTAAGGTTTACTCCCAGCTGTGTCTGAGACTTTCTAATCTGCTCCTCACACCTTCCAAAAGTGCCATAAATCCTAGTTTACAGAGTTAGGGAAAAAGTAGAGACAGGTTTCACTGCACCACTTCTACTGAAGCTGTTTCCTTCTGATTAGATTAACAGAAAAATTAATAGATCAAGGAAATGAGAGAATGCGTTTCTCAAGTCTGTTGACAAGATCACCGATGTGGTTTAGGAATGGTACTCACTAATTCAGTACTCCACCAAGACTCTCCCAGACCTACTGCTCTCACTCACTCCCTTTTCCCCTTCTCGCTGTGGCAGGAATTGGGAGCACAAGAGGCAAAGATCACAGGTTGAGACAGGACAGTTTGCTGGAAATAGCATTGCAATTAGAAAACAACCAGTGACAGCCACATAACTAAAATTCTCTCTTTAATAACTAAAAGAGAGAATTATTCCCATGTAAAAATGCTCGTGGCAGAGCATGCAACAATAAACAAATGTCTTCCCCCCATCCTAAACACCTTTTCTTGACTGAAACAAGCCCCTGGTCCTTGGAAGGGAGAGTCCCTTCCCCCCACACCTGGTAGTGACCGTGAGGTGGTACTGAAATACCATCAGGGCCTGGCCATAACCTCTCAGAGTACTGTAAAATATTAACTCTGTCTTGGTCAGAACCAGAACAACCACTTAATAGAAACAGAGAGATCTGAAGTTGGTGTCTTCTTCTCAGACTGTTATCACTTAGCTATAAGAAATTATATAGCTTATTGGAATAAATATTAAAAGAATAGAGAAAGGCAAGAATCATTGAATCCAGACTCCTTCTACTGCACGAAGTGCAACATAAAGATAATTACCAATGGTAGAATCATAGAATGGCCTGGGAAGAGGGACACCTTTCACTAGACCAGGTTGTTCAGAGTTCCATGCAGCCTGATCTTGAGCACTTCCAGGGATGGGTCATCCTCAGCTTCTCTGGGCAGCCTGTTCCACTGCCTCATCACACTTAGTAAAGACTTTTTCCCTGATATCTGATCTAATCCTACTCTTTTTCAGTTTGAAGCCATTCGCCTTTGTCCTGCCACTACATGCTCTTGTAAATAGTCTCTCTCCATCTTCCTTGTAGGCTGTCTTCAGGTACTGGAAGGCTGCAATTAGGTAACCCCAAAGCCTTGTCTTCCCCAGGATAAACAAACACAATTCTCTCAGTCTTTTCTTCATAGGAGAGGAGGTCCTTCCCTCTGATCATCTTGGTGGCCTCCTCTGGACTTGTTTCAGCAAGTCTATGTCCTTCCTGAGCTGGGGACTCCAGAGTTGGACTCAGTACTCCAGGTGGGGTCTCACTGTCAGTCAAAATCCTAACCAGGTTATGACAGTACAGTCATTAAACTTTCAGGTTTCCTCTTGAAAGTCACTTCAAAAGAAAAAAGCAGCACCAGCTGGTCTGTGTGCCTGTAGAAACAGAACAGAAAAGTTTGAATCAAAGTCACTTATTCTGATGTGGATAAATCATCTGATACTACCAAGCAGAACAGAAGAAATCTCATGCTCACACTGCTGGCAGGAATCTATTCAGACTGCAATAAAAAGATTATAAATTTATGTGGTATAGTCCTCTTCAATAAGATTTTGGACATTTCAGTCTCTGTGAATTATGAAGTTCAGTCAAAAACCCAGTTCTACTAAAGCAAAGTCCTCTTAATCAGATATACATTGGTACAAATAATTGCTCCTCATGTGGTATTAAACCACAATACATTAACTCTTGTACTGGCATTTCAAGCAGTGCTTATGTATACAAAAATTTAGAAATAAAATATACTATCCTCAAGTAGGTAAACACGAAAGAAAATCCCTTATATACAATAGTATTTAAGCAACACATGGAACTTCCACTTCCATATGGATTTCTTAAGATGCCTCGTGTCTTTTCATGTGATATTCCATTCTGTTTACAATTATTTATATATCAGTGAATACATCCTATGTGTGTGGGTCTGCCTAGTGAATTGTTGGGAACCAAACTATTACTTTTCTATTTATTTAAAACTAAAAGAAACCTACCATCTGGTTTGTCCCATGAATTGATAATCTTCAGTCCTTACATAGAAATTATTTAGGCATTTTATGTGGGAGGTGTGGATATAAGACAGGTGGTTAACATTTAGCCAATGCACAGGATATGGATTGAGGTACTTATTGGCTAATCTGATTGAGAAAAAAGGGTATTTGTCAATCTAACAGGAATAGAAGCACACTTTTGGACAAGGAAGATAGCAGTATTCATGTGGTAAAGAGCATAGTTTTTTGTATGCTTGCTAACTTTGCTTTCTGGTCTTCATTTATTTGGCAACTGATAGGGCTGTGGACAGCATGCACAGTTCTATAATTCTTTAGAAACCCCATATGAAGTTTCATTCCAACTCCAAATGAGGCATTGATCATTCCAGCAGGAGGCAAATATGAGGAATACAGGTGTCTTGGCTAGCAATCTGCCCACTTGGAATGCTAAACTAAGATACCATTCTTAGTGAACCTTAATGGCAGAAGCCATTAATTCCACAGAAGTAGGCTTTCCTCTGGGACTTGAAAACCGCTAACTAAAAAGAGATCCTTGCCACATAGTATATAGAGTGACTGTTTTTATAGACCCCCTACAACTAAGGGAAAAAGATAGATAATACTGATTATGTCTCATACTGAAAAGAAATTTTTCAAGGAGCAAAGTAATGACAGAGCATCAGCTGTATTTCGTTGCACCCAAGGGTGATTCAAAAATCAAAAATGGAGATAAATTAGACCAAATTTTTGTGTAAAAGTAATGACAACATATTGCAGCATGTGCCACAGCACAGGTCGTAGCTGAGACGGCTACAATACACAATACTATCACATCATTTCAGAAAGCTCTAAGCATTCACACAAACAGAACAGGACCATACCACATCATAAGGCTTCAGGTATCTACTCAGACAGAGTAACATCATTCCTTTTCAGAAAGCTGCAAGCATCTGCTCTCCCTGCTCTTCAGCCCAGCCTTTTATGCCTCTCATGGTTCATACATTGCACCTGTGTGCCCTTTGTTCCCTTTGGTGATAGGTCAGTACATTTCAGCACTCCAGGTCTCATTGCATTTAATAGCATTCACTTGCTTCTCACAGCTGTAGCTCATTGGGGATGAGGCTCGGCTGCCGCCCCACTCCCAATTCCCACAAACCAGGTACCTACAACAACAAATAAGGAGCTGACTAAGAATACCTAAGCGCAGGCTAAATTTAACTGCTTTTTACACATACTTTTCCTTTACCACATGAACAATATGTTGCAGCTAACATATGAGTTACAAACTTTTATTTTGAAATACGAATAATAAAGTCTCTTATCCTTGGTTCCTTGTCTGTTTTCCACCACATTATGATTTTTCTGCTCGGATTTGTTTGAAGAACAAGAAATGTGTGGCAAAAAATTTCCTGTAAGGTTTGCCCTTGGACAGAAGCCTTTGCGCAAAACATATCTGTGAACTGAGTCAACAGAAAATGCTCTTGTGCACTTGAAACTGAATTTTGCATATTTGATACAAAAAGAACAGGGAGTGCTAATGTTCCAGAGCAAAGTCTGATCACCATAAATTTCAGATAAGAATCTGCAAATAAGACTTCCAGTACTTATGTTTTAAGAAATAGTGTGTTCACTAAGGATCTGAACTAGTAACACAAGGGCTGAATAAGCAAATTTGCTTTCTTTAAACAACTTCAGATTAATCCTGGCATAACTTTAGGGGAGAAAAAGATTGCTATGTACTCTGCCACTTAGTATTTATTCCACTTTTATGTTAAAGCAAAAGCATTTATAAAATGGCTATTTTCTTTAATGCTCACATAAGTTAATTCATTTGTATCCATTAAATTTGATAAGGACAGAGATATAATTATATTATATAATAATTCACTGCAATCCTTTTCACTTTAGAATTTAATGTTTGAAGACTTGAAGGGAAAAATTAAATACTATGCCCTTATTAACATATTTTTCACCATTTTGACACAAATACTAAAAGGTTTCTCACAAATTTATAATTAGAAATCTCCAAGCACTGAGCCTAAATGATTCTGAAGAAACATAAAAGGTTTTCCCTATAACTGATATTCTTTCAGAAACATGCCCTGACATTCAGTATATCTGCAGATATCCATAAATATATATTTACAAAAAAAAATTGATATTACTGTTAAACCCAAACACTGCTTAAAATTATCTATTTGGCTGATAATTTGCCTCAAATCTATTCATAATCAGGACTGCATCAATGACTGCTGATATAAGGGACAAAAATGGACCTGTGTAAGGCAAATTGACTGCCATCATCATTTTGTGAAAGTAATTATTCTTTTTTTTTCACTCTAGTGAAGTAAGAATTAAGCTTTATTGTCACTGAGATATTACATGGAAATGCTAATGAAGTGGATCCTTGATGTATTTTAAATTTTTATTTAAGCACATTAAAAAAGAACACCCAGTTATTCTGAAAAGTTAAATAATTTAAATGTCAATATGATAGCTATCTTCACTGAACACCAGACATTAACATTTCCTCAACATGAGAAGCAGCAGCTCACAAATCTCTTTGCAACTGAAATCACAGACATTCCTCCATTTTATGGTCTCAAGGCTCTCATTTGCAAGAACAAGAGGTGGCAACTGAGAAAAGATGTCAGCATGTGCATCTTTATTTTAACTTTGGGTGCTGGGTGTTTTTGTCAGATCCAAGATACAAGACCTTGATTAGGCACAGCACATCTTGGGAAACCCCACAGCATTTCATACAATTGCTTCTGCCTTAACCAGCACAAGATCTGTTTGTTGTATTATTCAAATTATAAGTAAATACAGTGTCAGCGACATCCTATAGTAAGTCTCAAAACAGTGAAAATGGGCCTTTCTGAAGTGAGACAGAAAACAATTTTAAAATCTCACTGATGTGTAAATTATTCCTGTTACAGAGAAGTTAATCTTGGTCTAAATTCTTCACTGCTGGTAATATTTGGGAGTACCAAAAAGTCTTATTATTTTCAAAATGTTTACCTAATAAATATAGTTTTTTCATAAAATTAAATCAGAGTAGTTAGTGGCTTGGTTTTATTTTTTCTAGTATATTTTAAAATAAAAATTAACACAGTGGCAGTATGTCATTAATCTTTTGTTCTGGCTAAGCTCCCCTACTGAAGTAACAGACAATGGCTATAAAGTTTTATACTTCAAACTTTTTATGTAGTGACATATGGATAATATATCACCGTTATATTTTAATTCATAAATAGTTTATATATCTATTCTCTTATTGCACTGTGAGAGGATATATTTAGTGTAATGTCTTTGCTGCTATTTTCTTTCTAAATTAAAATCAGAGTATTCCACATCAGGCCTCTCCTAGAGGAAATGGGGAGTGCTCTGCTCCAAGGATCAGCATGCACGTTGCAAGAAATAGCAGTGTATAGAAAAGATAACATTTTCTTAAAGTTCTCTTTGCTTTCCAATATCTAATTCACTTAACGAGGTTAGGCAATGCTACTTGTCGGGGTAAAAACAATCAATGTAATAATAGTGATGAAGATGATAATGACATTAATAATAGTTCCTTCAAATGCAGCTGTCTGTATAAAGTTTTATTTTACATTCTTCTGAAGATTTTGGGATTGGGAACTTGTGGCAATGAACATTAGACATGAGAGTAAATTTAACTTTGCTAACATTTTTTCTTCTAGATTGTGTCAGAAATATTTTCACTTTCAGTGCATATCATAGCTAAGGGTTAAAACTTTTAAAATAATTTGATCTCTTTTTTCTTTTTTCCTTCATTGTATGTCCTCAAGTGCAACAGAGTCTGGAAAAATCATCTTACAAACGTTAAGCAGTTCTGCCAGTGGCTTGAGAACACACATAGGTTTAACTGTCCATGTGAATAGCACAGTTATCTCTAACAGGACAATGAATGCCCTTACATGTACACATGGAGATATGCATTTTCTGAGGTGAAGGCCAGTTAAAGGAAGATGCAAATAGACTGTAATATACAATGTCTGGAGGTCACAACCCATGTGAACAGTTCACAGACCAGCTGATCCACTCCATGCATAGGCTCATTTTTTAAAAGCTTAAGGAACTTAGAAATTATATCCTTATCCTTAGTTCAGAACAAGCACTATATATTCATGGAAAAGGTAAAAGGCAAGAATGTTCTTCCTAGGGCGTTAATCTTTATAGGATGCTGTGCTGGTTTTTACATTAAGGCAGAACATATCTTTTCAAACAGCCTGTTATTCAGTGCATGCATAATGCCCAAGATTATAGACAGAGCCAAAGATTAAAGAATGTACTAACACAGTTTCATTATACTGAACATCAAAATATTAGCAACAAAAATAAACAGCTGGGGAAGAAGGAATGCCAAAGTTATAAAGCCCAAAGTAGCAAACATTAGATTTAGAGATTAAGCTTTTAAAAAAGAGATGGCAACAAAATGTATCATTACTAGTCAGCTGTGTTAGCAGTTGTCATCTGTCTTCTGCAGAAGCTGGACTGGCTCAGAGTCCCCAGAAAACAAGACAAATTTATGGTGAGGTCCTGAACTGCACGGCTTTGTGAATAATACCATTCATTCCAAACTCTTCATAGAATCATTGCCACAATTCCCATGCAGGACTCATAAGAAAGAAACTCTACTGGGTGTCTCCTGAGGGTTTGTGGAAAAAGTGAGCTTACCTGGAGCCAGCACCTTTCATAATGGCAAGATTTTCTCATTAACTGCAGTTGTGTTTGTTGAAGTAATGCATTATTTCAGACAGGAGTTACAACTTTTAACAAAAATGTGCTAATACCACCTGAGCTGTCTTCCTGATGTGATTTTATAGGGATCCAAGAAGGAATGGAAGGCAAAAGGCAAGTCAAAAAATTTTAGTTGTTTTTTCAGTCCACTGGGGGACTTGGTAGAATTTTTTGTCTTTGCCAAAATTCTCTGAAACAAAGCTATGCTGAACCAAAGAGAAAGGGCTTAACTCATGCACATTGTGTAAGGACCCAGTCAATTCACTTGAAGGGTTTTGAAAGGGGTCAAAGTGGTTCTTACACTCTGGGTAGAAGTGCAGTGGAGAAATACTGACCAACTATTCTCAGGATGTCAAAACAAGAAAAAAGTTTACTGGCAAACTTTAGAAAAATTAAGGAATTTTGGCAAAAGATTTAGTAAAACATCCAATCAACACAAACCACATAGCACTAATTTGGCCCATTCATCCTAGCAAACTTTAAACCAGTTTGATGTTACTCAAAATGTTCCAGGAAGAGGGAATTAGAAGAAGAGAGAAAGGAAGATAGACAAGATACAGAAAAGCACACATACAGCTACCAACCCTTGGGTGCCAGCAGTGTTCAGATAGCAACTCCAAGAGCAAGGCAGGGTCAAGGCACATGCTGCCCTCATGCTCAGCCTGAAATACCCCTGGGCCCTCATGGGTACTTCTCCTAGGTGGGAATTCCCGTCACTTGGCCACTCAGGAGCTGGCTTGGCTTAGGCGAGCTCAGGAGCTGGCTTAGGTGAGCTCAGGAGCCTGGCTTAGGCGAGCTCAGGAGCTGGCTTAGGCGAGCTCAGGAGCTGGCTTAGGCGAGCGTGGAGCACTGCCTCTGGTGTGCCATGACTGGTGGCTCAGCCAGGCTGGGATGCTGGCTCTGGGATGGGGCTGTGGGCCAGTTCACTGTCTTGCCAGGGCATGGCCAACCTGCCCCCTCTCCCGCTCCCCAAAATGTCTTGAGACATCAAGACTTCCAAACTCAGACACATGGTTTATCACCAGGTTACAAGTATGCACTTACTAACTATCTAGAATATTTTAAAGACATTGAAAAAAAAGATCTATTTCTTTTGTACAAGAGAGCATAAATTCTGTATCATGGAAACCATTGCAAAATAGACTTTTGTTCAAAGAAAGAGAATAGAAGATTAACAACAAACACCATTTCTGGTGTGCCTTCTCCAATTAATTTCCACTTTGAGTATTAAGCTTTTCAAAGTTATTCTCTGTAAACATTATTTGGTTTTGCAACCATTATTTTTCAACCTGGACTATTTATAATTACTTTTACAACTGAAAAATTCATTTCAAGTAATATTTGTTGCTTTGCCTGTTTTTTAAATAATGAGTGGTTTAAAAACAGATCCTACCTTTTTTTCTTTTACTTTGTTTTTGTAGTTTGTTAGTATTAGCTGTAGAACTGCATAAATAATTTCAGACTATGGTTTATAATTAAATTATGTATTCTGACTGTTGTTTAACTGTTCTGTATTCCTTTTTGCAATTTCTATAGTTTGGTTGTTAACTTTAGTGAAATAGCTTATGAGTAAATGAACATTTTTAAATAGGAGAATGATGAAAACCAAAGCCAAATAATGCACCAGTGGGATGACTTTTCATGCCAAATCTTATGAAATGTTTTGATTTTCTATTTCTTCATGAATTCCCAGTAGCCATACAAAGGCTTCAAAACAAACAAATAAGTAACACTACTTGCACAACAGGGAAGAAAACTCAGTGTTTTTTTTGTCTTTTCAAAGCATTAAAGCAATTCTGTGGAAACTCAACCTATAGTCAGATTTGTTATATATGTATATGTAAAATATTGACATTTTACTTATAGAATAAGACCACAAAAATGTCTAGTGTTTCTTTCATGCTAGATATATTAGTAATAAACTACACAAAGATATTATAAAAGGTTTTATAATGCTAAGAATATTTCCCAAGCAAAAGCGACTGTTCTTAGAGAAAAGGTTAGATAAAACCAACCAGTTTACAGAATTCAGTATTATATATCAGCTAGCATAGACCTCTTTATGGGTTTTGCTCTGTTAGGCCTTCCAGACATATTTCTATGTATGTTCCTATGAATAACCAATATAATGTCACTTACCTTTTCTCATCACTGGACAAAAAAATGAAATAAAACTATTCAATCGAAAGTCAACAGTATTCAACGACTCATATTTTCTTAAATCTGTGTGTTTTAGAGCTTTTTATTTAATTTTTTATGTATTTATTTTTATACAGACATGAATTTGCCTAAAACCCCCAAAAATCTATAAACTAGAGGAAAAATATGGATTTGAACCAAGACTCATCTACATCTCAGGCAAACCCAGGACAATCTCACAGGCAGTCATGGTATATATGAAAAACTTAGCATTACCTACAAGTATCATTGGACAGTCCCAAGAGGTGCAGTAATCACATGGCAGATCTGAGTTCTGATTTTGTAGTACATATCTATTTCTTATTGACATCACAATAGTGATGGAGTCACACCTACTATCCTACATGCTTGGAAATATTTTAATTCTTATCTATTCAAATAGTTAAAGTGTGCCTATGTGATTCAGGCAGAAAGGTCACAAGTCTCTTGTCTTATAAACAGGATGTCTCACAACCTCAAGATCTTGTACAGATCTTGCTCTGTGACATATCTTTGTGAGGAAGAGACATGTCTGCCCTTCAAAGAGAAACCCTTGCTGTGATTGTTAGGATAACCTTAGAAGTCTCATGATATCTTTAAGCACAGATTCATAACTTGAGCTGCTTTACTTGTTTCTGATTGAGTGGGTTTCTGTACCTCCCTTGTGTTTACATTCCAAAGTCCATTGAGCCTGACTTTGAAAGCTTATATTATATTTTTTCTTTCTGAAATCCCCAGGATGAACTTATTCTAGAACTTAGATTTATTTTTAAGCTTTTCCACTTTGTTATTGAGTGCATTGTTATCTTTCAGTAGCACATTACAGTAAACATTTTGTTTTTTATCTGCTCAGCTTAATCACTACCTCCATACTGCTATTTATGTGTCATGTTTAATCAGCTGTGTTTCCTTCCCATCAGAACATTGGCTTAGTGGATTTGTTGAGACATTAGATTATTTAGCATTTCATCATGTGTGACACCAACATAGCAGAACCTTGCAGGTCTCCTAAAATAATGTTAACATGTTCTGTGAAGGCTCTTAAGAGTTCTTGAGTTAACTCTGAAACTATATTTTTTCTCCAGAAGGAGAAGTGCATTTTTTTTCTTTCTATTCCATTTAAATTAATTCAAATGCTCTACAGAGGGATTTGGACAGGCTGGAATAACCAAGGCCAATCATGTGGGGTTCAAAAATGCCAAGTGCTGAGCCCTGCACTTGAGTCAAAACAACCTCTGCAGTGCTACAGGCTGAAGAAAAGTGGATGGAATGTTGCTCATCAGAAAAGGACTTGGGGGTGCTAGTGACAGCAGCTGAACATGAGCCAGGGTGTGCTCAGGTGGCCAATGGCATCCTGGCCTGTATCAGCAACAGAGTGGCCAGCAGGACCAGGGCAGGGAGTGTCCCCCTGTACTCGGCACTGGTGAGGCTGCACCTCGAGTGCTGTGTTCAGTTCTGAGCCCCTCACTGCAAAAAAACCTTTGAAGTGCTGGAGTGACTCCAGAGAAGGGCAGTGGAGCTGGCAAAAGGTCTGGGGGATGAGTCTGATGAGGAGCATCTGGGACACCTGGGGGTGTTTAGCCTGGAGAAAAGGAGGCTCAGGGGAGCCCTTATCACTCCTTAAAACTGCCTGAAAGGAGATTGTAACCAGATGAGGGCCAGTCTCTTCTCTCAAGTGAAAGGTGCTATTATTCTTGTGCTGTCAAGAGTAAATGGCCTCAAGTTGTGACAGGGTAGATTAGATATTTGGAAAAATTTCTTCATTGAAAGGCTTGTCAGGCATTAGAACACGCTGCCCAGGTGAGTGGTTGAGTCATCATCCCCAGAGGTATTTAAAAGAGCTGTAGTTTAGTTGTGGACTTGACAGTCCTGGGTTAATTTTTGGACTCAATGATCTTATAGGTCTTTTCTAACTAAAAAAATTCTATGATTCTATTTGTCAAACTTCTGTGGAAAACTTTTCATACTTTGGAAATACAGATTGATTTAGGCTGTTCTACACTTTGTGTTTGACTTTTAGGCATTAGAATAATCTTGTAATCTTCTTAAGCTTATTAATAAGAAGAAGGTCATACTCTAAAGTCAGTCTGAAAAGGAAAAGCAACAATTGCAAGCATATTCAGACCTTTTCTTGTCATTGGGGGGGAAAAAAAGAAAAGAACGATTGAGAACTCCAGAGTCAGGAAGGAGGACTACCAAATGAGAGATGAGACAGAATCAACCTCTCAGGGGTGCTGTCCTTGCATCCAAGAAGTCTAAGGTCTACAGTTGACTGGAAGGTTATTAGACCTTAACCTATCCTATAACTTAGCAGATTTTCACACTGGACAATAATATAGAGATTTCATTTGCTTTTGTTAATAAGCAATATCGTAGTTACAATCACTGTTCAAAAAATATCTCAGAGCTAGATGGATTTAATGGGTGCAACAATAAAGCGTTGTGATGTCTAGTTTGTAAGATGTCAAAGTGAACTTTATAGAAAGTAAGCAATATGACAGAGAATCAATAAAATAAATGTACTGGTGCTTAGCAGGAGCTAAACAGCAGTATTCCATTTTTGCCTTCCAAATGTCAGGTCACCTTGAGCAAGGCATCCTGTGATGCTGGGCTTTTTAAATTGCCTAGGAATGGTACTCTAGTCTCCTACACCTATGACGAAGATGACTTTTTCAAAAGAAGTCATTATCCCTTTGGGAAATCCAAAACAGGGCACCAGACTTTCAAAACTTGTCAGAATACAGCAATTCTCATTCAACATCTAAATTGTTCAACTATTTTAAATAGGTGTTGCACTTTCATATCTAAGATTTTCTGCAGATATATTTATTCATCCTGAAAAACTGACAATTTGATAAAGTCAAGCAGATGTTTTTTGAACATATACCCATTCAGCACAGAAACATATTTATCCTGCAGACTTTCTTCTGAGAAGCGATTGATAGGAAAAAGGAGGAGGCCTAATTCTTAGACTTAGAAATATAATTGTATTGTTACAGTCCCAATCTCCCATTTTGAAACCTGAAGTGATTAGTTATACCAATATTACAAAGGAACACACTGTTCTTTCTCATTCCTGAGCAATACACATGTATGAAAACTGTGCTGCAGAAATGAGAACAAGTATAGAGCACAAACATAGCAATTTCAGAAGCCAGAACAATTGATAATATAAAAACTCTATAGCTGGTGGTATATTGTCAATAAGCTTGCTTTCTCCTTCTGCTACAATAGTGTTTGTTGAGATAGCTGGCTCTACCAGTCTCCAACTTTGTTAAACCCCAAACAGTATTTATTTTTAGAATTGGAGACATCAAGTAGAGCTCATGGTTTTGATGACATCTGTTCAGAGCTGAATATAATTGAATATTAATGAGCAATATGATGGAAGAGTGGGTATAGTTATTGAAATTTAACAGCAAAACAGGGCTAGAATTAAAATTATCTTGACAAATAGGAATCATGGCCTGGGAAAAATATGGTGAAATTAATCACTGACAAGTATATATTTTATATATTTTAGTTAGGCAATGTGAAATGGGAAGACCTGGCTAGGAAGCAGAAGTAGGAAAAGACTGAGAACTATTGTGTTTCAGATTCTACACTGCAGTAGCAGAATAGGTCACACTCGGATGGATGAATTGGTGTTTCACGTTTCAAGACACCTACAAAAAAATTTGTACTCTTCTCTCTGTCCTCCTGCTCCTCCTGCTCCTGCTCCTCCTCCTCCTCCTCCTCTCCCCCCTGGAAGAGTTATTCCTGTTTACCTCATTCACTATTTCGTAAGGGACTCACAATTTAAGTATCTTTTGTGTGGGAAATGGTAATGGTAGAGACAAGGCCTGTTTGCCCTGGGAGGAAGCCTTGGTTTGAATTAGAGAGAAAGCCCAGCCTCATTTCCCAGAGTTCACTGCTTTTCTATGCAAATGAAAACAGCATCACCCCAAGCCGAGAAAGTTCTCTGTGCTTTGTACCCCCCTTGACCCAACACCCCACGTCACTCCCCCAATGTACTCCTGTTGGTTTTTCCCCCGTTCTATCTTCTATGCCTCTTCTCCCTGTTGGTTACACAGCATCCTTCCCTCCCACTTTCTCCCTGAATATAACCCTGACCCGCCTCCAGTGACGTGCTTCTTGCCAAGATGCCCCTTCAGCAGAGAGGTCCTCCTGCGTGTTCCTAAACCCCTTCCCCGCCCCGCTAAGACCCCTCAGACCTGCCTACAATAAATCTCGCTGGAAAAACATCTTCCAAGGAGTCCTCCTGTATCTGGTGCTGCACAAATTACTCCATCCGAGCTCAGGTGAACGGTGAGCTGGGGGGAAGGGGAGCTGCTGCGTCCTTGGAGCAGCCACTGCCCCGGCCAGCACCGGCCTGGGAAGAGCCCCCATAAAGGAGGGGGGGATTGAAATACTTGAAAATTGATCTTTTCAGGTGCTGGTTTAACCTGCTTCTCAGCTGCCACAGGCTGAAATTTTTCAATGAATCTCTGACACACATTCATACAGATTAGACATTACCACTGGACAGCTAAAAGTTTGGAATAGAATTTAATAAGAAGAGAGGGCAGACTATAAAGTAATGTGCAGGATAATCTGACCAGCTGCTGGCTTGCACCCAGACTAACTCTTCTATAGCCATTCTCTCTAGTCATTCAGGCTTGTACTTCCCTTTCCTTATCTTTGGCCCTTCCACTAAAAGTCCCATAATATGTTTTGCACAACTCCACATGCCCTCTCAAATATCCCATAATTTGAAGATACTTGCCAATGAGACCTGTGAACGTTTTGTTTCACTTGTCTTATCAGCTACGAAATTAGGGTTGAATGTCATCAAGCCTATCTATGAATGAATGTGTTCCTCAATAGCCCAGAATTCAGCAACACAAAACATTTCAGCTTCTTATTATCTGCTATCTCCAGCCATTAGGATTTTATTTATTATTTTTCTTTACTGGTTTTTTGGTCTTTTTTTGGTCTGCTTTTTTTTAATGTTGACTCCTCACTAACCAGAAATCCTTACAAACTTGATATCCTCAGGCTATTACAGTTGTTTCCTACTCCCTGGTAAGGATGTGATTCTGATTTTATTGATGCAGACAGTTCCTCCTTGATTAGATGGGACTTTGACTCATTTCTGCAGTAACTGTCTGTCAAGTTCCCTTTTAGTTACAATCTTTGAAGGTGACCAAAATTTGTCTAAGGCTGAGCACACAGATCTAATTGCACTTTCTTTGAGCAAAGGATGGAATAGATGACTTCCTGAGCAACCTTTCTACTAAATTAGTGCATGATTGAATTTATTTATTTGTTTTACAGTCTAGGCTTTAGACATCTGTTATTTCTGCTGAGAAATGACTGGTTTTTTACTGCATCATGAATTCTGCAGTGGGGATCTCTCTCCAAAACAGCAGGTGTTCTTCCTTCCTTTCTTCCTTCCTTCCTGCCTTCCTCTTTTTCTTTTCTATTTCATATAGCAGAAATAATATTTAATAAAGTCTCTGCAGTGTTATTGTCTGATAAAATGTCCATTTCAATCTGTATATATTACTAATGCATATATCCTAAACACACAAACACATTCTGCATTCCATTAAGCTTTCAGCCTATCTGACATATTCTGGAGCTGGATTTTCCTTCAGTAGGTGGAAATATTTATGCATGTGCAGGCACAGAGAGCTGGTAACAACCTCATGGAGAATGGAATATTGTCTGCTTGCATCATATAATCCCTGCCAGCAGACTCAATTTGCCTAAGTGCAGCATTTGATGACATAGCCATGCTGTTTCTAAGCCCAGAGCTAATATGTTTTCTCTATATAGAACTCTATCAGGTAAACATATCAGATGACTGTTTTAGTGCTGCTTTACTAGTGTGACTTAGCATTTACCAGGCAAGATATTCTCATTAAAGCCTTTAAACATAATTTAATATGTGAGTATATATATACATACATATGATACAGTACCAATGAACTCATCTATGCTTTTAAAATAGAAGGATCCCTTGTTTGTTATTTAATACAGGAAAGACCCCTTTCCCAAGTAATAAAGTAATAAAACACCAGCACCCTCTTTTGGAGGTTAAAAGTTTAGCCATATTAATTTCACAATCAGAAGACAAAAGATGACTAGTTTTTTGTGTGTATTAGTACAGATGTGCTCAGTACTGACTGTCTCCATCTCCGGGTGCACATAGCAATGCTAGCAGTCTGAGTAATGACTGATAAATGTACACAACCATTTTCACCTTATGCTCATGCTGGAAAGCAGCACTGCGAAAACAAAAAAACAAGACTATGAGTCCTGGCAGATAACAAGGTGATGACAAGCCAGCAATTTGTTGTTGCAGCCTTGAAGGCCATCAGCATCCTGGGCTGCATTAGGTAGAGGGCTGTCAGCAGTCCAAGAGAAGATTCTTCCTCTCTACTCAGTTCTAGTGAGGTACATGTGGAGCACTGTGTTCATTTTGGTCTTCCAGTTCAGTAGTAACACAAACATCCTGGACTATGTCCAGCAAAATGTCATGGAGATGACCAAGGGATTGAAACATCTGACACGTGAGAGGCTGATAGAGCTGGGGTTGTTCAGCTGGGAGAAGAGAAGGTTCAATGTGCATAAATACCTAAAGGGGAATATAAGAAGATGGAGCCAGGCTCTCAGTATGCAGTGACAAGACAAATGGCAGTGAACAGAAATTGGAATACACAAAATTCTATTTAAACACAAAGAAAAAAAAAAATCATGAGGTGGTGGTCAGACACTGGAACAAGTTACCCAGAGAGGTTTCAGTGTCTATTCTTAGGAATAATCAATGCCCATTAACAACTTGCTGTAGCTGACCCAACTCTAAACAGCAGGGTTTAATTCGATGGTCTCCAGAGTCTTTTCAAGCCTTGACTGTTCTGTGAGTCTCATATACAAATACATGCACAAGCATGCACTTTTTACATATTCTTCATATAAATAATCAAGTATTATAATAATGATCTCTCAGTGTGACTATAATGTTGCTAAACACTTTAGACATTTATTTTATATTATTTTTATATGACGTTCATGTAGTATTTGTCTACACAGTGTTCTGATGAACAAGTATACCCCAGGCATTTTCCAGGAGTAAGAGCTGCCAGTACTTTCAAGTAAACAAAACTCATTGTCTGCTTTCAGGGCAGATAGAGGACACTGCTGGTGTTCTAAATTTACCTTACAGCTCTCAAATCTCCACAAAAGCACACAAGAAGTATAGTCCACTGGAAAAAAAAAAAACAAACAAAAAAAACCCCTCCAAAAAAAACCAAGTGGCCAATTCATTCTTTTATAACAAAGTAATTAAATCAGATCTTTGTTCAGTCTTAGAAATGGCCCCTAACACTAATCAGAGAGAGCAGCAAACACAAATAAATACCAGTCTCTCTCTCCTGCACTGTTCTTTTTTTCACTTCAAAGACTAGGGAAAATGGAACAAATCAGAGTCTGATGTTCAGCTCCTGACACTCTGCTAGAATTTTCTTCTGCCTTTTAAGCCAAAGACTCTTTTATTTTTGTTAGGCAAGATATTGCCACAACAGCGTAGTAGTTTGCTATACATATTTCTTAATCTTGTAGGAGAGAGTAAATATCCTGTTGTACTCAGAATGTAAGGTCATTTGTCTGAATTTCTCTTAGCTTGCCTGCATCACATTAGAGACATGTGGGCAGATGAAAGATTTTATTTTTCTTTTTTTCCAGCTCCTCTTCCCACACGGTTTTTCCTTTAAAAAATTCCCTTTACACATTGGAAGAAAAAGATAAATTGCTATAATTAAGCAGCTCCTCTGCAGATTTTTCTCCCTTCTTTAATATGTAGTATGATTTTTATTCAGTGTTTTTCTTCAGAAGCAAAAATCCAAATGGTAGGATATCAGAGAGGCAGTATGGCATTTTCCATGAGGAAAAATCTAGAATATATCTTTAAGCACTGTTAGTTTTTCTTTCTATGAAAGAGTCCTTTCCTTAGGGGGAAGACATAAGTTAGTTGGATTTGTTCTGTTCAGAGCAGTGATAGTGCATTAAAGCCCAGTGGTTAAGGTTTTCACTCAGAAAACAGATGTGGTTTACCTCAAGAGTGAGATCTCACCTCTTGTTTGTCAAAAGAATACTCTGACCTGTAAACTACAGTGTGAGGAACAGAAGGGGCAAGGAAAAGTGTTACCTGCTGTGTCTTATTTCTCCAGCTACAACTGAATTATTTCAGAATGACAACTGTAAGAGTCAGAGGATTGGTGACATGGGACAAATGACAGTGATTTCTATAGCTTAGTGAGCAAAAATTTCAGCAGAGACATGACAGATCTTAGCTGTAGGTTTTGCTCCCTGTACTACTGGTATATGGTGCATTTTACTGTTTATTTTTCTTATTATTATTTGACAGAATGGCAAATGACAAAGCTAATGCCTCATTCCACAAACAGTACTGTGGAGGTCAGGATGGCAATGCACTGTATAATGCTATTTATTCATGTTTCAGGATCAAAAACTGTGTGAGGAAGCTGTTTTTAAAGACCAGATGGTAAAAGTTTACCCTCTCTGTTTGTTTGCCTACTCTTTTAAAGTCTGCTGGATCATCCCTTCTATTCAGATTTTTGTTTTAGCTCTGCATTCACTGAAAGTTTTATTAAATCTAGAAACATTGGTTTCTTGTCTGTCTGTTAAAGTATAGAAATGTTCATTTAAATACATTTTGAAACTGCTGCATCTGTGCCCATCCAATGTTTCACAGAATTGATGAGGTTGAAATGGACTTGAGGAGACCTTCTAGCCCAACCCCCTTACTCCAACAGAATCACTGAAAGCAGGTCACTCAGGACTGCCCAGTGGGCTTTGAATAACCCCAAGGAGAGAGACTCCACAACCTCTCTGGAAAACCTTTTCCAGTGCTCAGTCAGTTCCACAGGGAAAAGAGAAGTGTGATTGGGTTAAATGTCATGTTTTTTTAATTTGTGCCTATTGTGTCTGGTCCTGTCAGTGGGTAGCACTGAGAAGAGCCTGGTTTCTGCATCTTCTTTCTCTCCTTCTGGTTCTTTTCTTTAGCCTTCTCTGATTCAGGTTAAACTATCAAAGTTCTCTCAGCCTTATAGGAAAGATGCTCTCATACCTTTGTGACCTTTGTGGTCCTGCCCTGGAACCACTTCAGTAAGAACATATCTTACTGGTACTGGAGAGAACTGGACCCAGAACTCACCAGTGCTGAGCAGAGTGCAAAAATCACCTTCCTCAAGCTGCTGGCAGCATTCCACCTTCCTAGGGCTTGAGGTGGGGCTGACCACCTGTAATTCCCTGGATCTTTCTTCTTGCCTTTCTCAAAGATAACAGCCACAATTGCTTTCTTATATAACATATTATCTTGTATTATTTTCTCTATACTACAATTCAGAGGTAGAAATACAGACAGAAAATAGCATTACAAAAATAATTTTGTCTGTTTGTATGAACTCCTGACCTTTCTATTTGCCTGAGGAGCCAGAACCTGCCACTCTGCATCAGTGATTATGTCTATACTACTATTTTAACAATGCCTGGAAGTGTGCACAGGCACTGGAAAATCTCTGTTGTGAGTTCTTCAGGATGGATGTGGCACTGTCTAGGCCACCTTGTACTCCCCCAAACATTGCTCAGGCAGAATTCAAGAGGAAAAGAACAGTGTATGACCATTCCCATTACTTGGCTTACATATAGCTCAACCTCTTTTAGGGCTAAAAACATTTGATAAAGAAATGTAAGTTTAATGACAAAGAATTCTCTATTTACTTTTAATTTACTAATTGAGATATAGCCAATGTTTTGTTTGCTTGTTGATTTTTTTTTTCCAAATAAGTTTTTTAGAAACAAAATCATAAAGGTCATTTTGAAAGAATAAAAGCAGAGTTTCACCCACATTTTACCCTTTTCAATACACAAATATGTTGCAGGACTGGCTAAAGTTTGGCATAATACAACAATTTTGTTATCACTTGCAAGGTTAAAGATTTTGCAGCCAGTCTAAATATTGACATACAATAAACTGCAAACAACTAAGGCTTTCTGCACACACTTCACATGTAATAATTCTTTTCTTTAAAGAAACAGAGTTTAAAATATACCAGATCAAAGGACAGGTATGAAATTAAAATTGTAAACCAAAATACTCACCGTGACATTTTTCATGCTCTTCTATATGCCTACAGTGTTTTTTGTGTAAAAGACTTGATCTTAACTATATCTTTGAATAGAATATTATAGAGATCAACCAGAAATATAGGGAACATTTATATACAGCAACAGAGAAACTTAGCCTGTGATGTTTATCAGCATGTAAACTCTTCAGGAAGGGAATGTGAAGCCTCTGAAAATATGTGAATACACTAAAAAAAATGCTGCAAATCAATAGCAAGTTCATCAAATTGCTTCTGAACTTTTTCTGATGTCTCAGTATTTTTTTTTAGCAATAATTATTCCTAACCTCTTGGAACAGATGAGAATGGACAGGTAATTGCTTCTAGTAACAGAAAGAAAAAAAAATTCTGATCTAAAACTTTGTTTTCAGCTAGGTGTGCCTTAGCCATACAAATTTCTTCATTCCATTAGGAAATTACTGGTTTTGCAAGTTTGCTCCTTTTCAAATTTGTCTTTAGTATGTCAGAGAGAAGTTAGGAGATTGTGTAGGGCTCCAGTGGATCCATGTTTTAGACTTTTTCTGACAATGCAGTCACAACAATACTTCCTAGAGTTGCAAAGCAACACAAACTCCAGGTTTCCATGAGAGATGGAAAAAATTCAATAGCTTTATTTGCTAAACACAGCACATGCTCTTCCGTGGATCACAGGGAAAATCATAAATCATATAATGGACCAAGATAAAGATTTGAGTTAGGTTTTTTTCCCTCTGTCATTTTTTTTTACATATATATATAAAAGAATGTTTAAATAACTGCTGAATCTAGAAAAATACTACAGAGGTGTGAGCTATATAACATCCATCTAACAGGAGAAGGTAAAAACACTTGGCTAGAGGCAGCAGTTTTCCTATCTTGAAGTGAATTGTCTCTGCAGAGATTGCATCCATACAGATAAAGTCTCTTACAGTTTGAAATATCATGCCATCAGGCAAGGCAACACCTGGCAATTGTTCCTGGCTCACAGTAACTCTCAAGGCATTCTAGGGCCTGCAGGTGAGAATAATAGTTGTCCTGAGCCAAAAAAAAACCAAAACAAAACAAAAAGAAAACAACCTCAAAAGTACAAACAATGTATTAGTACAGACAATTCACTTTAGAATGTGGGAAATCATTAGTTTAGAAACATAGATTATGGTGTGAAAGCAGATTTTTTTATTATGGTGTATTCGAACATAGTCTGAGGGAATGGTGGAAATTGTCAGGCCATTCTTACTTACCAGATCATGGGAATCATAGAGAAGCATTTAAGGAACTTGTCCTCCTAAGAAGTTTCCATTTATGGTAAAGAAAACTACTGTTTCCAATAAGAAGGAAATCAAAGTCTTCTGAATTCCTTGATAGATGGCATAAGGACCTAAGAGTATCGAGTCCAAGCTCATATCTAAACCTCCCATCCACTGTTTTGTGAGGACTGTGCAGACTGATGTAGTAATTATCTGAGCAACAAGAATTTCATTTCAGGAGGCAAGGACCAGTTCCCAAAACAATTTCACTAAGGTCCTGTATCAAACTGAACTATACATGGTAGCTTTGTCTCAAATTCCATCTAGATGAGCAAATCAGTTTATATGTTTCCCTTTCCTATTAAAGTGATGAACTCAAAAATAGGGCTTCTTTTTATATTTTATATCAGTAATAGCTTTTTGATGATACTTGTCATCCTGCAGTGAAATGTAAACACAATAAATTTAACTGTAGTGTGAAGATAATATAAACAAAAAGTGGAATAATATTCTCTTCTTCCATGTCATCAGAAACTGTATTGTTGCATGAGACAGGAATGCAATAACATCCTATACAATATTAAATATATGTATTTTAATATCGCTTAGAAGTTCACACAAATTGCATTTTTTGGTGATATAAAGCATAAACACTTTGAGAAAATAATCATATTACTGAGAGAAGTTGTTTTGGGAGTGAATTTTCTGCAAAAATGTTTTCCTTGCTAAAACATAAAATACTAAAGAAATGCAGGGATGAATGCAGATATGAATATTCTTTATTCTGTGCTGTGAACCTCATTATACAATCCAATGTTCCAATGAAAGAAAATGGATGACTTTAGAATAATAAAGGAATGTTTAATGCCATAATCTATTAACAGTGGGAGGAGAAATCTATAACAATCTAAAACATGGCATAGGGAAGGAATAAGGACAAAGATGCGTATAGATATCTTGGGGGAAAAAAATCACCCATTTCAGCTATTTGAACCTGCATATTTACATGTTTCACAACTCTTAGACAATTTTATATTCCTTTGTACAAGAATGTCCTGGACTCTTCCTGAGCAAGATTTCTCTTTCTAACAACAGGATATGCAAACTGCATTATGTATTTGTGATTTGTAAGACATTTAGAAAAATGAAATTACAATCTATTAAGCCAACTGTTCATTTGTTATGCAAATCTTTTTTTTAATGTGTTGACACAAGATACTTTTTAATTCAATTTCTTCACAATCACTCTTTTGCTGCTGGTGTTCTGTATCTTAACTTCATTTTACCTTTTTATAAACATATTTACCCATAGCTTGGAAAAATGCCAAATAGGAATTTCACTACTTTCATCTCATGAATTGTTGAAAGAGAATTTGATTTCTAGGGACAGTGGCTACTCTTGAGTGGGAGCTAACAGCATATCCACCCACTACATAGCCTTTATTCAGATGACTTCCAGCTTTTTTTATAAGCCCTGAAAGAGCAATGCAACACTGACAGTAATAAAAATGGAACTTAACCTTCAACTGACAACATAAGGATGAGTCAGGGATACTGTGGAATCAGTGCAGTAAGAGAATTACAGGGACTATGAGAAATATCAGTGTGTTTCTTGATGAATTCTCCCTGAATATGAATAATGTTTGGGATACCCCACAGCAAAATTGTTCCAATGATACGCCAGCTCAAAAGTGTAGTCAGCCATTCTTTCCAAGGAAGAAAAGTGGATTGCGTAGGCTTCATCACTAATTCATTTCATCTTGCTCATAGACACAGAAAATCTTTCAAGTTTGCTATTCCAAGAGCTGTGCATTACCCCATGTGTAACTACAGACTCAAACTAAGGAATCTTTTCAGCTCTTTCTTCCCATGTTAGTAATTTGCCGTTATGTACTCTTTGTCCTACTTCAATTTTCCCAACTTTAAACTATGTTATTAATCTTAGTAGCCACCATAATGTAATTTTGTTGATCTGCATGGAGTATATTTTCTTTGTCTCAAACAGGCACACTACAGAATTTATAATATTTTATTGGGGTTTTTTGCCTAAAAGATTTAGAGAGAGAGTTGTATTATGTTTCTGTCATTGTAACTCACAATGTTTGTTTTGCCTTCCTAAAACTAATGAATTCAAGGGAAGAACTGCATTTTTTTCTACATTCTGATGTTTAATTTACATTTGATTTGTAGTCCTTCAGCATTAAAGAGTGCACCAATACATGCAATGCTTCACCTTAGCCATATAAATTTATCTTTTTAGAGTTGTAATACAGGTTAGTTTCTGTTGCAGCCTTGAACAATTATCGCTTTTTGCTCTTTCATTTCAATAAGATACTCACTACCAATGATCAGGTTCATTCAGGTATATTGCTGGGGGATTCTTTCATGAGTTTTACCTTAGGGTTACAAAGAAATGATCAATTTCAAAACCAAGATTTGAATGGGGAATTAAGGATGATTTCTTTTACTCTCAAGTATTTGAGCAGAAAGACAAATCAGTTTTGGTAGTACAATTCATTTTGAGGTATTTAGACATCTGGATGAATGCAAGCAGGCACATAAGGGTCTGGATTACTGTTACAGCCATAAAACTTGATTCAATGCTTTTAGTATCTATGATTGTCTGAGAACACCCACAGTATCTCACTTGGCATGATGATCCAGAAGGATACAGGATACAGGCTATCCTGTAGTTCTTGTGTCATGCTGTCATACTGGTCAGCTATCACACATTTCTGATTCTCTATGGCCTCTCAGCTGACATCATAGGCCTAAGTTTAGGTGAGTCAGTAGGACTTTACTGCTGGACCAAGACAAGCAGTTGGCACTACAATTCAGGTCAGCAATCAACCACCTGGAATGGGACTCAATTGCTTAAATCCAAGAATTTACACCCTAAAGTATCCAAGGTACATGGATACTGGAGTTTCGACAAAGGACTTAATGCAGACTCAGTCTTAGGAAATTTTTACAGGGTGTCACAAGGGTCACTGAATATTTACAGTTAGGCAAGGATTTGTGCCCCATATTCAAGGGGACTAAATTTCCTGTATAGTTCTTACTTCACAAACTTTACTACGCTCCTAACTCCTACTTTGAGCATAATCGCCAGAATAATGTTGGATATTATGAATCACACATTATGGAGTTCCCCTGGTCTCAATTCAGTTTTCTACACACAATTTTCTGGTGCTATTTGACTCATGCCCAGCACATCTGATATGTACACACAGAGGTAGTAGACATGACATATGAAATACAGGGACATTTGTCCTCTCTCTAGGCAGACAGAATAGTCTAGGATCTCTTAAATGACATTTAAGATGCCTCTTACATTAATTAGATGAAACTTGTTCATTGATAGTGAGAATCTTACTGAAATGCAAGACAAAAAAGCAATCATTGTGCAAAGCTTCAACAGAAATTAACCTGCACTACAATTCCAGAAAGATAAATTCAAATAGATAAGGGGAAATTAATGGCTAGCATTGTCTTCAGTCTGGGAAATTGAAAGGAACTTTCTGTACCTGCAATACCTGAAAATTATTTTTATTACTCTATAACTTTATATAGAGAGGAAAATAAATTTTAAAGTCAAAGATGTTTGGATCAAACTCAGAATTCAAAGTATGATTAAGAAAGTGTACTGTATTGGTAATTTAATAACACTGCAGAAATTAGACATTATGAAAAAGGAAATAGGTGCAGCATTACAATAACTATTAAAGCCACGGAGAATGGTTTCTGATATCCTGCAATAATAACAACGATCTAAGTAAAAATTAGAACTTCATGTGGATTAATCTTCATTCAAATTGATGAATCAAATGGCAGAATCCTGAGAATTGTCAGGGCTCCTTTCTGAAAACACATAAGTTATGATTGCTTATTTAAAAAAAAAAGGAATAAAGACCCATGGTTTAAAACTAAAACCTGCCTTCTTGTTCAGATGCTCCTTAGATTTTCTAGGGAAAGCACATTGTTTTGCATTATTTTGTTAAAAATCATATATATACAATCTCAACCTTGAAATTTATTCATCAAAAGTGTGCTTGGAAATATTTCCAATTTTTAGATTATTAGTTGAAATTTAGGTCAGATTCTGCAAAACAGACAGGGTAGTTTAAGACCTCCCTTTCATGTTGAATGTCTGCCTACATGCCTGAGCAATCTGCTATGCTTGCTGTAATTATACATCTTGGCTAGCATTTCTAGGACTAAGAATGTGCTAAGTTTCTTAGAATATTCCTAAGGAGTCACCACACTAAAGTTCTCAGTATTTGTCCTCAATGCCTGACATTCTGCAGACCTCACACTGCAGCAATGGGGATGAAAAACTCAGAGTTAAAGGGTAATCACAATTTGAAAATAAAACTACTGATTTAATTCCTCAGTAAATAGAGGAAGCAAGTCTCTATGACTATTACGACCTGTAAGTTGAACTATCAGAAACATTCTTTTTTTTAAAGGAAAAATAATAAAATAATTAAATTTGCTATCTAGAAGTTGTGTGGACAAAGTTTAAGAAAAATTATTTGGAGTACTGTGGTTCATATTGGAAATGGAAGTGGATTTCACCGTAGTCTTTGATGAGGATTTGGAGAAGTAAGACAGGGCAAAGAGCTGGGATTAGTCATCATATTTGATTCAATTTCATGACCTAACCTGTTGATAGAAGGCACAAAATACACAAGAAAAAGCAAAAGTTAATTTCCCTATATTAAATTTGAATTTATTCTCTTATTAATATAAATCTAAAAACATAGCTGGGTCATTAAGTCAAAATGCAATTAAAAATAATTATTCTTGTCTGTAACATAAGAAAGCACATTTCTAAGGCAATTAATTTATCTTCTTAGAGTTGCTACAGATAATTATTTTCACCCAGCAATATTTAGCATGTTTATTTTATGTTATTTTTGGTTTTACTGTAATTTTTGGAAGATCTCTTATTTTAGTGTGTTTAGGTTTAGTCATCTATCCTTTTTCTAGCAATTGTATCTCAATTCCCACCAGAGTTGTTGAGTTTTGGCTTTTTGTAAAGCAAAGCACCAGAGTTTCAGATTATGAAAACAAAATTGAAATTATATAGTAGAATTTTTTGAAAAGCCCATAGAGAAAATGACAGGTTCTTGGAGCATCTTCTTAGAACTGAATTACCTGTTAAGGAGCTTTAGTTTCTTTGAGATCAGATCCAATGAAAGTGTTCATATGTCTTCCACAAGACTCAAACCTTCTCACTTTTCACTTCAGCTGCAACCTATACTTCTCTGAAGCTACTTTCCCTGGCCTAGATGTAAAAGAAAATGAACATACAGAAAAATTTAAGCACAAAGCTGGATCAAAACACTGAAATGTTAATATAGGTCCTGACAGGAAATGAGATGGAGAGGGAGAGGACTACATCTGACAGATGGTCAGCTTGCTGCTTAGTGCTTCCAGGAGCCGGAACACTGAGGTGCTGCTGCAGTCTGGAACAGAACTACAACCAAGTAGTAAACTTGATTGATTTTAGAAGAATCTCATCATTAAACCAAACTACAAGAGCTGCATCATAAAGACACACATCCCTAAGGGGGAGGAAATATTGTCATGGAAAAAGAAGTGGCTGATGTGCTTTCAGAAAAAAAAAATAATACCTTAGGGAAATATCCCACAAATAGTTACCAACAACATAGTTACCAAATATAATACTGATGACACCCATGAGATTGACAGTAGCTTTGATATCATTAATTTTGCTTTCATTTACTTGGTTTTTTGGTGCACTTCTGAGAACATCTGTATTTGTTTTTATTCCCAATATAACACTAATCAGATATCCCACAACAACCTCTGTGCCCATTTTCAATTACAATGAGAACCTGAAGATACTGTAATCTTATATTCTTTGCTCAAGAAATTAGGTGGGAAATGCTTTGACTAAAAGAGTAGTTACTTATTAGGGCCAACATTACTTTTCAGCTTCAATATGGAGATTTTTCCACCATCAAACATGAAGCGTTATAAAACACATGGAATTTTAGGACTCAAATTATCAGCATTGTGGAGAAGAAAACTGGTGTGTCCTATATTTGAGAAAGAATAATCAATTTATTATCTTTATATCATGAGGTTTTTCTGTTATGCATCAATGCAATCTGTCTTCCTACTTACCTTTAGTCATCAGCACCACATATAGCATCAAAATCAAATATTCTCACCATAAAGTTTAATAAAATTACACACTGAAGCAAATATAAAGATTTATATATTTTGAAATAAACTGTTCTCCCCAGAAAGACTCTCAATGAACTGTAGGAACTGGTACTGAGAGATACATTGAGTAATCTAAAACATGAGTTTGGTGTTCGGGGTTTTTTCCTACGTTTAGGCATAAACAAGCCATGATGACTGTAGAGAACAAGTATATTAAATAACAGTGTCTACACTGAGGAAAGTCTAGCTTTTTTTTCAACACGAAAATTTTCATGTTTTATAAACTTTATCAAGATGCGCTAATAGGAAAAAAAATCAATTTTAAATACTCTCTTGGAGTGAATAGACACAATTGAGTAGACAAAGCTTGGAGGAAAAGGCTTTCAGGTGTTACTGATACTGCAGGCAACTACGAACTCCCCCATGCACCTTACATCTTATCAACAGGGAGAAAAAATAAGGTCAGGAGCAGTCCTCAGCCTCCACATCACTGGAAGTGAAGCCAGGAGCAGCTCATATGAGTGAGGGAGAACTGAACCCAGGGTGCACCTTTCCCCACACGAGCTCACCCCATCCATAACAAATGTGCACGATTCTTTGTAAAAAAACTAAACTTGCTGTAGCTTTTCCTTTCAGCAGTGACCCAGAACGTGACCTACATCCCACATCTTAAAGGGATTTTGTCCTTTATAGACTGTATGAATGCCTTACTAAGAAAAAGATTTTATTAACTTGTGGTAAAAGACAAGCTCAAACAAAAAAGACAAGGAGGCAAGACTGCGTTCTGCCCTGCAACCTCAGTCAAACTAATTTCCCTCTCAGTTTCTGAAAAATAGAATGGGAGTGATAATCAATAATGCTTCATGACCTTACAGAGATACTGTGAGCATCAATGCATGGCAATATGATGGGAATCAAGTCTGTGAAGAAACTCCTAATAGCCTTATTTCTGAACTCTGCAGGAGTTTCATGGTCATAACTATCCTGAAAATTTCCATATCAAAATTACCATAAAGTTGTTGTGGTTGTTCTTGCTGTAGGCAGAGAAGGAGAAAGAAACTAAGAAAAAAAATCCTTAAAAGGCAATTTTCTGAGCCACTATCTCCCATTGCTATGCACTTAAGAAAGGCTTCGAAAGCCTTGTAAATTAAGCACTCCATCCTCGTGTTTTTGTAAGACAAGGCTCAGTGCCTCCTAGGTCTGGGCCTTGCTCAACATGATGAAATTGCAGTCCCACAATGATGCAACTTTGCAACTTCTACCATGTTATAGGACTTTTTGAAAAAGCAGGATGAATGAGGAGAGAAAGGGGGTTGAAAGAACAATGGTTGTTCTATGCCCTTCATAATATCGAATAAATACAGAATTTCAAAGCCAAGAAAATCTGAAAACATTTGAACTGTAAAGTTGAAGACACTGAAAATCTTCTGGACGTTCTCTGACAATTACTAGACGAGGAATGGCTAAAATAGTCTAAAGGATGAATTATATGAAGTCTGCTGGATGCTAATAAATTCCTTTCTGTTTTGAGATGTTTTGAATTAATTGTGCCAGCAAAAACTATTCTTTGGCATATGACAGGTATCATTTATCTCATGCAGACCTTACCAAAGAGGAAAAGATAGACAAATGGGTACACCTGCTGCTCTGTTCATTGTGTCCAGAGATAGGCAGAATTTGGCAATGTGTTCCTACAATTATAATTAATGATGACTTTGAATGAAAAATCTATGATGCACAGAGTTCATAAACTCAGAGAAGCAACAATGTTGCATGTTACATTCACAAATAATACAATTTTTACACCTACTTCCCAATACAGAACATTTCTACACCGACAATCCTGGCTATGTCCTGTAAATCAGTACAGATAATGTAATTCAAATTTTGGCAGCTTTCCAGGAAGACTATGCAGCTCATTGCTGAAGAACATAAAATATAAATTGAATGTGAGACCTTGTTTTGTGGAGCTTAATGCTTTCCACTGCTGCTAGATGTATTCACACATTCCACCTGACCTTTCTTAGCTTTCACAGCACGAGGGACTAGCTTGTATTTGCCACCTGCATTGTCTCTTTTATCCATCCCAGCAGACGTTTGGGTAGCTGAAAATTAGAGCAACGTGAAGCTCCAGGGAATTAATTCACAAGCAATGATATTAATTTTTTTTTCAATCTGGAGGCCCATGCAGCTGTGACACTTGGATTTCAGGTAAAGCCTCATGAAAATGCCCTCACAAGGGGCTGGTCCAGGGAAGAGGCAAAGGATAAGGCTGATATCAGGTAGTTCTTTCTTTATTCCCTCTACAAGTGGTCTTCTATGAGAGAACAATGTTTCTGGGGAAAGAAGAGGGACTTCTCACTTAGGACACAAATGTACTGGATTTGCTGAGCTACCTGCATTAGCAGAAGAAACTTAGTTCAAGGTTTGGAGATGTAGATTTCCAGATCATACAAATATTTTTATAATTCATGAAGTGGGAGGTGACAGATACCTTTGAGTAAGTCCTGGTTGCTAAGGTTTGCTTTTATGTATGTGCCCTTCCTCAAGTCAAATTTTTTCATATGGTCTGATTGCATTCTATACTTACAGCATGCAAAACACAAGTTGAACATTTGAGCCCTTTGTCATCCTAATGTACAGCTGAATTTTGCAATACTTAGAAATATTCCAGCTATTCTAATACTTAGAAATATTCCAGATTTCTGATTGTCAAGGCCCAAACCAATCCAAATTATCAATCCTGCCACTCAAAAAAAAATAATCTATTTACAGCCTCACTTGAGGCCTCTGCACGGAGAGGTAGGTTTATAATTAAAGGAAGTATTGTGGTTTTTTACAGATATATCACTGTTCTGTTAATGACATAACAACTGTGATGTTATTTATTTGGTGACTCCACAAGTGAAAACAAATGCATCAAGTGCAAACAGAGTGTATGAATTCTCACAATATCATCCCACCAAAGAGAATTCTCTTTACAAGACTAGCAAGAGCAATGATTTTTTTACACTCCTGCCCCCAGAGGAGTTTTTCATTCAATACATATTTACTGAGAGATAAAGTTCAATAGTAACAGTTATTTTACAAATAGTGTCCTGAAGTTTATGATTATTAAAGTCAAATAGTCAGCAGAGGGCACTGAAGGGACCATTATAATAGATTTTATTGATATAATCACTGCTGCCACCAATTCCTGATGGCTTGAGGCTCAGTATAAATGAAGGTCTGCAGCCCCCTGTATTTTATTAATATTGTTGTTTGTCTAAAAAGAAAGCCATTTACCTGCTGTGTGTGATGAGGTTCCTTGACAGATGTTATTCTTTACTTTCCTCTCCCTGCGTGCTTTGAGTTTTGTAGAAATATGAGTGAATAAATGTTTTTTTAACTTTTTTGCAACTTTTTCTTTCAGGTATCTGAGAAATTTATATACAGCATCCTCATCACCATTTCTATCTGACTAATTGCTACTGCTTATCCCTACCTATATAGCTACCTATATTACCTTTAAAATGTTGGAATACTTCATTAGTGACCTGTGATTCTTCAATCATTGTTGAAACCAGACAATGAATAACAATTCTTTTCCTTAGGGAAATTGTTATATTGGTTCAGACCAATGGTATGAAAGCATTTTCATATTTTCTTTTGATCTCTTATGGTTTTACACTGGTATTCCATTTAAAGAACAAGATCTGATATTCTAATAATTATGATATTTTTTCACTGTAACAATTCTTGGTAATTCAAATGAATATTCATACCCATTTGTTATTTTTTGAGAACCTAAATTACTTCCTGTAGTAAGGAGCCTCACCATCTAGAGAGGCAATTAATTTCATTTCCCATCAATCCTGGTAGCTGCATTTAAAGACTTGTGAGGATACTTCCTCTGACATTATATGTAATATGTATCATGCTAAATCTGTTGGGAATGTAATAACTCATCTTCAGTGATCCTGTGGTTGTCATTATTTAACAGCACAACTGTATATGAAATTGAATATTTCTGCAGCATTGATTTTATCTCGTCTGCAAGTACTAGAAAAAAACATTTACAAAACCAAATTTTTGTTTTTTTTTTTTTTTTTTTTACACTTCCCTCAATGGAAAAAGTAGCACAATTTTATAGATCCTGAACTCACCACAGAAATACATATCACATACTAATATGCATTGCATATATGCATACACATATATTCATGTATTACATACATGTACAGACACATTTATGTATCACACATTACCCTGCAGTGACACAGGCTGGGCACTCTCCAGTGGGAGCACAGCTCTGCCAAAAGGCCCTGGGATCCTCTGGGCACAAGCTGGAGCATAAAACCCAAGCAGCACCGTGGTCTAACTGCAGCCATGAGCCCAGCCAGGAGGTGAAGGGAAGGAACCACCCCCTGCTCTACTCATTAAACCACACCTGGACCAATGTCCCACGTTTTGGTTCCTTGAATGGTGGAAAGATGTCAATAAACTTAAAAGATGTTAATGAATCTGAAGCACGTGATTTATGAACAGAGCTCAAAGCAGCAGAAGTGGAAGAGGGAGTGAAAAAGTGCATAGAGTGAGCTGATAAAACCCCCAGGGCCATGAAAATGTTGAAATCTCCTGGAAAGTGGAACTGCTGACTTTTCCACAGTTCTAATACCATTCTACTCTGACTTTGAGGCATTTTCAGAAGTCTAAAATCAGTTTTCATATAATCCCTGACCTACCAGTCGATTTCAAATTATTATTTCAGACTTTAATGCTAAATCAACACTCTCTTGAGAATCCAAGAAAAAGTTTCTGTAAATAAACAAATAATTTTGAAAGTGATGAAAAGTTTGCTGAGTGGGAAAGGATTTTTTCAAAACTCTTACAGTATTATTTCAAATGCCATCCCTCATTTATCCACCCAAGGTTGTCGCTGTATGCTTCAATGTATCTTCAGTAAACAAAACACATAATCATTGTCTGAAGTTTTCTTCTGTAAAGACTCATAAATTTGCATTGCTTGATTATTAGTCAGAGTAAGCACATTTAGTTAATTCACTTAAAGAATAATTCTAATATTATATAGGGGCTATGACTATATATTGATGCAGATGTGAATCCAGGACTAACACCATCAGTGTTCATTTTATCTGTGTGAGGTAGTGTATAGGTTTCACAGTCCAGAATCACACCTAAGCGCCAGGAGTTTTGCTAACTCTCAAGATGTGACAAAGCCCTGGAAAATATAATTTCTTTTCTCTCAAATTAATACAAAAGGAAGTTTGTAAGAGAAACAAAGTCACTCTGAAAAAAAATTAACCAATATGCACCTGCATATTAGATATTCTCCTATTGTCACTGTGTTCACACCACCCCTATGGAGACAGCAGCATGTTTTGCTACATGCCAGAATACCTGACCAGAGATTTGTGAATGGAATATGTAGAAAATACTGTAAATGATCTTGAAAGAAGAGATTGGATATAAGCATAACTTTGGAAATGGTAAGTGGAACTTTTTTTTCCTTTTTTATTACTGGTGTTGTGCTTTTAGATTCAGATTGGAGATAAGAACCCAAATATTGTTTTTTCACACTTTAGAATGCAATCAGAGTTGTACTATGTATGATTTTTCCAGTCTGTATTCTTAGTTATAAGTGGCATGCAGTTTTCCAAATTGAGTCTCTGCTTTACAAATATAATTTATATGTCTTCTGCAAATGTGTTAGAACACTTAATTTGCATAATAATTTTGGTAAACAGAAAACACATCCAAATAAAGCATCATTTACAATATTAAGTCAAAGAGATGCTGGCATTAAAATTTCCAAGTGCAATTAGTTTTGAAACCCATTGACTTCTCAAGCACAGTGGGGTTTTAAAGAGTGCAATTAAACCTCATTATGTATAACAAATAATGCCATTATTAACAATATTTTTTAAAGAAAAAAGAGGTTATGTGGTTGAATTAAAATCTAAAATGCTCCAGATATAATAAAAGCTACTGGCAAGCTCTGCACTCAAGATTATTTATGTCTGAAAAGGCATGATGGTGCCAAGTAGAGGGCTGAGGGTGAGGGGTTTGCTGCCCTGCCTGTCACACAAGTCACAGGTACTATCGAGCTCTGAGCCTCTGTGGTTGCCATAGCTCAGCTAAACGAGCTCTGCAGAGGAAGTTTAGCTCTGTGGTCTGGTGGCTAATATTTGGGTGTGGTGAGGACTACAACCTAATGAATATTATATATACAAAGAAATGCCTCTTGCATACACTGAACTGCAGTACCAGAAATTTTGACTTCTTGTGTCTTCTTGGTGCACAAGAGTCATACCAAACAATCCAGCTAAGGACTGTTTTGGTTTCTGCCCAGCAGCCCATAAGCCTGGTTTAGGCATTGTGCTTCATGGATACCTTGAGTCTCTAGCTGGTTCCAATGCAAAAGGTGCATTGGATGGAAGTTGTCCTGGTATAAACTGAGCAGCAGAGTACTGTGTGTTCACACAGCTGGGAGTGCCCATCTCTGCTATGAGAAGCTGTGTAAGTAGGGAAGAGGAAAGAGGGTGTATGCTCTTCTGCCCTACACAGTTTGTGTCTGTGTGTGTATGTGATGATTTATAATTGTAAAGTTTCTAAGCATCTAATACTGTAGTTTATCTTTTGTACTATTGTTATTGATTGTGAATGTGTGACCTTGCTCCTGCTTGCTAAGTGTCTATTTATTAATAGATCAATAAATCATTTTGATGTTAATTTGATTTAAAACAGAAAACTTGGTAAGTTTTTCCCCAGGGCAAACTGGAACCTGGATGTCCCATTTCCAAAATGGTGAAATAACTAACAGGACTTGTGGGCAAGACTTGTTATGCTTGGTTGTTCTTATAGATTTTTAAACTGGCATATTGTATGTATTATTATTGCACATAAACTAGAATGCTTATTTGCAAGATAAGCAAAAGGACTAACCAGAACCATTTAACATGTTTAGAGGTTCTCTGTTGAATACTAAAATGCCTAAATAAGTTACTGACTAAACAATCCTATGTTTAGTTTTCTAGTTTCGTAAGCAGTTTAGTGAGATGGTTTTACAGAAGCAATTTCCCCTTCAGTTTAATTCATGACATATGTGCTTTTCTGGTCTACTTTACTGGAGACAGAACTAGACTGTTCTGGTTCTCCACAGTAGACTAACAAAAGGCCACTAAGTCTCCATGGAAATTATCAAATATACCTTAGAATAAGCCATTCTTGTGTCCCATCACAGAGAGCCTGGAGCCCAAACTTGGAATGCCAAAGTTGCCAACAGCTGAAAAATATGTACGCAGGTCAATATGAAAAAATAAATAAAATTGAAGAATATACATTTGCAATGTATGTAGCAGACTCTTCAGTTTTCCCTGATGCCAAGATATTCTATTCTTGCTATATGCTTCTGGCATTTTAAGGCCATTAAGTAGAGAATTTTCCGTACCTGTATGTGTTTTGATCAGATCATGAGAGCCAAGTTATATTTCAGGAGAGGGCAAAACAAATTAAGGAGGAAATGCACCCTTTTTCAGCAGTTGGAGTGATACAGTTTTTTCTAGAGCTCTTTAGGAAGGGAAAGATCTCCCCCATTATGAGCGTACTGAAACTTAGTATAGCAAGTCTCACTCTCATCAGGAGAGGTATCAATATGTCTGAAGGACACAACATTTTCTAGTGCCTGTGATTATTGCATATATTTAGGTCCACTCTCTCTGCTCTCCTGACAAACACATAGAACCTCCTTAGGATCTCCATAAGGCTTTAGTATGTGGATATTTGGATTTGCATTTACACGTCACTTACTTATCAATTGCCTGGTGACATTATCTTAAATGAGTTTAGGGGTTGCTTACACATGCTTGCAAACATTGCTATTATGCAAGTGCATGCATTCATATAGCAGGTATTTAATCACATTTTAAAAATATATTCTAGGAGTCACAGGAGCATCCATTGTGCTAATAGACTGTTTAAAAAAAACAAGACATTCATAAAGTTGTTGGAAGATAAAGCCCAAAATTTTTAAAAAGATTTTCAGGGCTAGTGGTCTTTGCACTATGAGACAGTAATTACAACCTCATTTGAAGTGGCAGTACTTAACAAAAACAGAGGGTGACGATTAAAGTATATCTGGCACAGACACCCCAGTATTATTTCATGATAACTACCTATTTAAGAGAAGAGTGAATTCTTTTTCCCTTCCATGTAATGGATTTGTCTGAGAGCATGTGGAAGCAAAATATGTTCCTCAACTGTGTTACATTCTCAAAGAGGAGCTTTTCGGAGCTCCTATAGTCAAAGAGTTTATAAACACATAAAATTGAATATATTAATGTAGTAGTTCAGAGCATTTGATGCTACGTAATGATGGAGTGCCTAAGCTGTGAAAATACTAATTTCAGTTACTTAGGGCACTAAAATGTATCTTTAGAGATGTACCTGATAGATTTCTGAGAATTTAGACAACAATTCTCATTATAACTTCATTCCTTGTTTCAAAGACAGGTTCTTTTTATAATTCACCCTCCTTTCCTCCTTTCCAAAAGTAACAAAATAACAGACATGGTTTCTTTGCTAGCAGTGTGATTTCTAGAAAACAACTGGCCTAATTCACACCTTGTATTATAGCCGCCTTTACTCCAAGCCCTGAGTACTGGCCCACATACCTGTGAACAGAGTAACAATGAGAGGAGTTTTAAAGTCAGGTTAAGAGAGACATGGCAGAGACTAGTTACCTTAGGTGGAAATTGTAAAACCCATTTGTCCTTTACTTGAACCTTTGAATGGGTCTAAATGCCTACAAACTGTTCCTTTTAGAAGCAGTAGAAGGAATGGCAAGTGTGCCCTAAAGAGAAGAAGAAAGGACTTGGACTGTGTTCAGCCAACATGCTGCTGCTTTCTCAGCAGCAGAATAACCCATCTGGAAAGAAGAAATGTCTCCTGGCCACTCTGAATTCAGGACAACACTTCTAAAGCAAATGTTTATTCTTAGGTTTCAAAGTAGTACTTTTGCACATTACTGCCAATCGACAATATGGTAATTTTAAATTTCTCATTCCCCTAATGAAAGGTAGTCCTAGAATTTACTTCATTATGCTTTTGATGAAGACACTTTCATAAAGCATGCTGTAAGATAATTACAATTGAACAAAGTGTTCCCCAGGTAAATAGTCTATAATTAGTGTAAATTATCCCATGCATGTATTTTATTTTAGGATTGGTTAGTTTGATTCCTCAACACGTAAAGGCATTCTGAATAATTACCAATGCAATCTGCATGATGCACTATAATTTTCTACTAGGTATTGAGTGTTTCTTTATACTGACAATGTCTGATCTTCCAAGAAAATTCTGTCATGGCATCATAATCGGTCTTGGTGTTGACAGAAAAGAGCTCTGCTCTGCAATATTTAGGAGATAAAAGAAAGCTAAATTAACCCCACAATATACTACCTTTATAGTCTGATTAAAGCCTAATAATCTGAACATATGAGTGCATATATGAGAAATTAGCTCAGTCAATGACATATTTCTTCATATTACACCACATCATAAACTGTAAAGTATGTTTAACTGTGAAAAATTCAAATTATGAAGTCCAAAAAATTTAGTACTCATTTAATATGCCCTAGAAAAGTAGAATTAATTGAATAAACTTAAACACACTTATTTAACTACTTTGTTTTATATAAACATTTTGATATTGTACATTTATTTTCACAGACAGGTGGATAATTTCTCCAACTCCAACAATTGTGGTTTCACTGACTTGCAGGGAATGTGAGGTGCACCACTTAAATGTTTAAGAAAAAGGTAATTTTTTTAATTATTATTTTTTATTTGTAGAAAACATGGGTTAAAATTCCAAAACTATTATTTGAAAACTGTAGCAATTCCTTGCCAATGGATTGAAGACTGCAGAATTCAATCCTATTGTTATGAATGCAATCTACCATTAGGGTATAAAGTAGTTTATGGCCATTACACTAGGTTAAGAGTGTAAATCTGGTACATAAAGCAAGTTTAAGGAAATAAATACATTCTAGAAAATGTGTCTGTAATAATTCAATTTATAGGAGATTCCCCATGAAAACTTAGGTATAAATATAGCCCTGCATAAGTTACTTTGATAAATTTTTCTTGAAGCATCTCCTCCTTTGAAAAAAAGTGCAATGCCACGTTTGTAGCCCTACTTCCATTTCTCCTCGTATTTAACATTCTCCAAGTTTGTTTTTTAAAAAATTAAAGTTACCTGACTTCTTTCATTTTCCTTTCCCTTTATGGCCAACATTTGATGTTTCAGTACAAAGATGTGTACTTATAGCAGAAACATGAGTATATTACACAATTCATGACGTGTTTGTAGTTTTAGTGCACATTTATAAAATCCCCCTTTTTGTTTCAGTTTAGAATATCTTTGAAGTGGATCTGGTCACCACTAGTAACCTCCTATGCTTTGGTTCACATCATTCTTGAGTGCCATAATCTGGGTGAAATCACAAGGAACTGAACACATGGGTATTTGGTCCACAGGAATGGCTGAGAATTAGTCTGGATCAAGCACCTTCTAAAATATGTGCAGAGAAGTCACTGAGATCACAGCATCAACTGATCACTCTATAAATCCACTCCTATTTGTCTACACCACTTGCAAATTAATATCTAGTGGAGCCCTGTTGAATGATTAGTACTTTTAAGTTTAACTTAAATATAAATAGATAACGGTTGAGTTAATTAAGTTATATACATACAGGTGAATGCCTGACCACAACAAGTAACAGAAAGAGTTCATACAAATACAATGGCTGTAACCCAGAACAATTGAAGTATAAATAAGTGTAAATACTTCAACAATTTGCTGTTGTTCCATTCACTGCTGCAGCATGAAGGTATTTCTTAGGTTCAGCTGCAAGGCTTCTACACAGCAGCATTATCACCTTGCTCCTCAGGAAGCCTTCCCACAGTTTTCTCACAGTCCAGCTCTGCTGCACCTTCTGGCTGCTGATCACCTTGAGGAGCACCTCAGCATGAATGGTGAGCCTCCCCAGGCTGAGATGGCAGCACCTGCACAAACCATGGAGTGTGAGAAAGATACAGTTTCTCTTTCCTACTCCATATTTTTTCTGAGCTTATTCGGGTTATTAGGTACTAAGTGGAAATAAGGAGGAGCAAGCGAGTGAAAACATGTAAAAAAAATTGACTAATTGTAGCAAGTTGAGAGAATGGGAGATGTGATGGGAAGAAAGGATAATCTACTAAAGTAAAGAGTAAGAGGAAGCTGGAATTAAAAAAGGTGATATTTAGGCCTTCTTTTCAAGACTGCAATAAATTAATAACCTATGAATTGACCCCACCTCCAAAAATATTCCCTTTCTATTTTTTCTTCATCCGAAGCAATTTTTTACATTTCAGTGTAAACTCTGTCTCATGTTATCAGAGCATTAAAACTTTTACAGTTGTTGGAACTTCCAAAGGGACCATTCTGACCTATTTCTGTATGAATTTATCTTTCATTGTGTGAAGCATAGGGTTTTTTGATAATTTCTTTTATATTACAGAATAGGAAAGTCATAGATGTGCTAGGCCAAAACAAAAGATGCAGTAGAATATATCCATGGGTAAATAATGTATTTAGTTTTACACTAAAATTCATATTTTCTAAAAGTAAAATTCTGGTTTTAATCCTTCCAGCAGGGTCTTGTGATTATTTTGACAATTCCTGACTCAAAAATAATTAAGAGATATTTCTTCATCTCTTACTACTTATCTTCTAAACAATTTCTAATAGCAATCCTTTTTTGAGGTACAGTTACCAAAAGTGAACACTAAAAAAATAGATTGACAGTACATATAAAGGCATAATTCCCTTCCAATTTATATCTGATGTTTCCCATACTATCCATGAAATAATAGAAGCACACATGCACACACTGAAAATCCATGTTCCATGTGTTACCTCACATGGCTTCTTCGTGCTTCTTGAAGTCTTTGCTTTTCAAAGCAATGGTAGACCTCTCATGCTACAAATATGACTTTTTCCCTACTTGTGTGTGCATGATCTTGTATTTATTGGAATTAAAGCACAAATCCTAAGGCCAGTTTCCTTCTCCACCTGTTTTTGTGACATTTATAAAACCTGTTTCTATGATCTGGTTATAAAAATACCAAACTAAAAAAAAATAAAAATACAAACTTGTCCATAGGAATTATACAAGAACTAGTCTTGTTAAAGGAAGATTTCCTATTTATGTTTTATTCCTAGTTGACTGCTTCTAATCAGCAGTCCCTTTTTTCACCTGCCCAAATTTTTTTTGTTTTAGATTTGTTCTTTGTCTAGACTCCTGCTACAAATTTTGAGCACTCTTCCTTTTTTGAAAGTGTGAATATTTCATTTTCATGGGAAAACAAGAAAGCTAATGCTCTTCCATCCTATATCCTGTTCTTTCATTAAAATTGATTAACAATGTAAAATTCACAAAACAACTTTTTTTTTTTTTTTTTGCAAAAGCTGGATTGTATTTTTCATTCTCTGACAAAACACTGAAGAACAGGTGACTGGTTTCTGCTTAGCCAGATGACATTTTTCAGACACATGTCTAAAGCATATAGGAACATTAAAAGCCAGCCTAAATGACTCTTGGAGAATAATAAAAAGGACTAAGTTGCAAACATCCAGTTTTTAGTAGTATTTGGTTTGTAATGTTTTCCTCTAACCTCTGTTTTTTATCCAGCCTTGCCTCTCAAAAGAGAATAAGGATTCTTAAGTGCCTGACTTATTAGAAGGTAAATTTTTGTTCTATATGAGGATTAGTAAAATAAGCAAGGGAATAGAAATGTTGCATGATCTTTGATTAAACTGCATGATATACCAATAGAAGAAAAATAAAAATAATTATATACTTTAGGCAGGAAATTTATTGGTGTAGAATGAATGCCATTTATGTATGAAATACTGTTCTATAAGGTAAAATTTTAGATTGTGTTTCAAAGCAAATCCTCCTGATTAGGTTTGTTTTGTTCCTGACCTCAAAATATGCTTGAGTTGTATGATAGAGTTGAGAAGTATATCAAAATGAAAAGGGTTTTATTCCACCTTTGTTTCAAGGTGAAATAAAAGATATTATTCAGGATCAAAATATTATGGATTGAAGTATGTACAAGCACACAAAAAATGGTAGTATAAACCCAATAATATGAACACAAAAAACTGCTCTTAGAAGTTTGTAACTGCTGCTGGCACAGTGGAAGCTCAAGGGTGAACATATATTTAGTTTAAATTTGTCTAATGTATATGTAAATTCTATCTGGAAATGAAATAATCAGTAAATTAAATAACAATAATAACAATTAAAATGATGCTACTATTAAAATCTGGACCTGAAAAAACAGTGCATCCAAATCATAAGGATATTCATCAAGATAGGGAATAGTCAGTGTCATTTGAAAGTACTTGATGGTTTTTACTTTTAACTTTTAACCCAGAGCTTCTGGTGCTTGCGTTTTGAATTAATAAAACATGTTCTGGAAATTATTACAATCCCTTTATAGCTTTATATACACTGCAGTACAGATGTACATTATCAACTGTAATACTATATCAATATATTTGAGCTGAAAGGAAAATTACAGTTTTTGCAAATAGGTTGGGACTAATTAGAACCTAGATTAAATTTTGTCTTATCTATTTTCAAAGCTATTAGAACTATTACATTATTAAAATATTTAAAAATAAAACTAATATAATTAGTTTTAAAACTTCAGGTAAAAAATTGTCCTTATGAAAACATGGCATCTAATTTTTACTTTTCCATTAAAGCACTGTGTTTTTACATTGGAAGCAAATTGAGTGTTCTAGTCACTCAAATCCTAATCCAGTGGGGTATCACATTTAGATTTTCAGATCTGTTCCATAAGCTTTTGACCAAAATACATATAAGGCACAGAGTTTCTGGCAAGGCTCCCAATTTCAGAAAATCTGTCCCTGTGATATAAATGTATTGTAGAATTTACATATGGTTGCACAGCTGTACAGTAGTCATAATACCATAAGTGTAATTATTTGTGTAGAAGCATTACTGGAAAAATAATAGAGGAGATAATGCTGTAAACTTTTAATAAAACACCTTTAAAATGTCACTGTCATTTCATTCCCAGACAGCAGTTCAGATTTATGTCTAAAGTCTAATTATTTCTGATTACCCGGATTTAATCCTTGACACATTTACTGATGCAAGGCAGACACAGGCAGACACTGCATTAATCAGTGTTAGGCACACC
>VWZV01001807.1:279610-439658 GCA_013397155.1 Irena cyanogastra
AGTTGCTCATTTCATGTTCTTTAGGACTCTAAGGTAAGAAAATACATGACTTCGTTTTGCAAGCAGCCCAAACTCAGTATCCTGGGAAACTTACTGCATATTCTTTAGACGATTTATGGTCCCATAATGCTCAAATGAATATAAAGACCTACACAACAAGACCATCGTCAGGAGAACTGAACATGACCATGATTATGGTAATTATGTAGGAAACAACAGATTTTTTCATCTCTAGCCTTAAGTGGACCAGCATAAATTGCATTGCATTAAAAACAGTTAATTTCTTTTACTTCTCATAACAGGATGGTGCCATCCAATGTATGGGATGGAAATGACCCCATCATTGCATCCCACAGCTCTCATGCTAAGCTCTTAATCTATATTCATGCTATCTTGCCCAAGACAAAACTACAAGAGGAATCCTGCTGAGAAATTAATGATCTAGTCAGTCATGTCAGTGCTCAGCCTTGTTCCCTCATCCTTTAGCCTTCTCCTCTATAAGTGCAGCCAATAAGACACAAGGCAATTTGTCTCAGTCGTACACACCTGTAGCTCAAAGGAAACAGTAAAGCTTTTTACCTGCTCAGACCATTAGAGCAGCTTCCAGACGTCTGGATTAACCAAAATGATACCAGGTCAGGCTATAGTAGTTTGAACAACAGCATAATTATTTCAGGAGTCTGAAAGGAATAGAAATAGTTGCAATCAGAATTTTATTTAGTGGTGTGTGTTGTCTTCTAAACTATCCATCCATCTTCTGTTACTACTTTGAAGCCAGTTAAATTCTCTGCACTTTGCATTCTCCTTTCAGAAGTGCTTCCCAGTGGCCAGCTCAGTTTCAGCTTCTTGCTTGCCTTGCACTGACATCTTTTCAATTTTTTTATATACAGCCAGAATGGTGCCTACAAGTCACCTTGATCCTGAATTACAGTCAGATACACGTTTTCAAGAGTAAAGACAAGTGAACTTCATGAAAACTCTTTGAGAAATATTTAACTGAGCATCAGTAATAAAATTCCCCTATAAAATATTGTTAAATAGCAATCACACAGTTAAAAGCCTCCAGATACATTTTGTTTTTCCTAAGTCTATACTTCAATCTAAGATAAATTGGATAAAATTTCTTCCCAGGATTCAAGATTACCCATACAGAGCAGGCTCTTTCTAGAACTTTCTCACTCTGTTTCTTTCCCTGAATACAACAATACAGGGATTATTTCGCCTCCATGGACAGGATTCTTCAGGATAAATATAGACATTGATGTCTGAACTACTTGTCTAGATTTTCAATAATGTCAATGGAAAGAAATAAACACTCTTTGCTTGTGATTCATTTCACACTAAAATAAATGTCTAAAATAAGTCAGATGAGTCATGTTCCAAAACAACCTCTTTCTCCATTGCTTATAAAAGAACATCAGTTCAACTAGCTCAGATAAAGAGAGCCACATCTGCTCCAATGAATCTCACTCTAAATATTTTCTGGGGTGATACACTGCCAGTCAATCCAGTCAATCCAGTCAATCCAGTCAATCCAGCTCTTCGTGTTGTAGGAGGTATGGCAGAAGGAAATAAAAACCATCTGTATAAGGGGCAACTGTTATCTATGTCTGATGGTGGCTCAACCTCTCTATCCCAAAAGGTGCCATATGCTGCACTTTTTAAAAGGATAGTTCTACAATTACTGCAGAAGGCTATAGTACCATTAAGGGAGAATCAAAGACCATTCTTCTACAAGTCAGTCTTCACAGATCTTTTCTTCTGAATTCATTTTGGGGTTCTGACACCACAATTCAAAAGCTAATGTGAGTTCTGCAATTTCCTGCTTGTTTTGTGTGGAGGACATAAAACCACTGAAAATGAGAAACAATACAAACTTATTTTTAGAAGGCCCTCAGAGCCAAAGTTGCAGGTCATAACCAAAGCTCAGCTTCCTAATATTTTTTTTAACTACTTTTCACAACTGCAATGTCATAGTGAAATTCCAACCATAATTTTCTAAGAAAGTCTGACGCTAAATTTTTGTGGTTGGGATTTTAGCCCTGGTTTTCAGTCGTGTAAATAGACTTTCCTTGTTGCATTTATTTTATTCTTCTATAGCAAAAAAAAAAAATTGAGATCATTGGTTAACTAGCTTTTATTTGCCTCAAAATGTGTCATTGTAGCTTACTATCAACCTGTCAGATAAGTAATCACTATTCATAAATAGGACTGCCATCATTACTCAGGTATTGTTTAGCACTCTTGGGGCCTAATTTTCAGAAGCAATGAGGATTTCTGTGCTTGGAGCAGCCAGCCTTTTATGTGAATGTGTGCTACAAAAGCCACATCATGGTACTGAAAGGGAGCTGAAACAGAAAGTTGATTACAGAGGTAATCAACTATCTTTGTACTGAAATTTCTGTGATTTTCCAGAAAGATTTGTACATCCTAAGAGAAACCTTTCCAATGCGTTTAACAACAGACATGATTAATGCAACCAGTTTAATAAGCTTTTGAGAAGTAAAATCAGCTCTTTAAAACTTGTCCATGTATCATTAAACACTTTATCTTATGTTGCAAACAGAAACCCCTGTGATTATTTTAATTAACCTTTCTGTGACAGCATATAGAAGTGGATGGAGTAGATAGTTAATGTTGATCATTCCTCAAAAATATATTCTGATTAATATTAGACTGATTTATAATATTAGACTTATTTATAATATTAGACTGATAAGAACAGGAAAAATAAATTTTCATCTACATCAACAGGTGTTTTTTCACTTGGTCAAGTTTTTCTCATGGGAAGGTACAACACTGGAGTCAGTCAAGCCATTCATCCCAAGTTAATTATGTTCTTAAGTACTTTGCTTTTTCGAAGTGCCTGTGATAAGTACAGTGCAGCCTCAGTCCTTGCTTCACAAGAATAACCCATTGATTTTTGGTCTTTCTGATAATAATAGCCATAATAACACGCACACAGCAGAAACAAGTTGTAAATTGAGGCGAAAGTTTTCTGTATGACCTCAATTATTATAATCATTCTCCCTTATCTCATAGCCATTTTAATTAGCAGGATAACTGCACAAATGCACTCTCTGAGGCTAGGAAAGCTGAATCTCAGGAAAATAGATAAAATCTTATGTATGCCAAATCTGAAGCCATCAGAAGTTCTAAAGTACACTCTACCACCTACTTCATGTCTGATCCATCTGAATGGTCACAGGAGGATGGCTACCTTCAATAGCTGCAACAGCAAACAGCCCCTTTCTTTCCCTTTGTGCTCAGTGTCTGATTTACTAGCATATATATAGACATTCTCTCCTCCTAGTAACTTTCTGAGAAATTACAAATCCAAAGAAGCTCAGGTGCTTTCTCTCATTAGTTTAAAGCTTGTCCAAACAAATTCCCTTTCTCATCTACCCAGATGGCTGTGACTCACTGCTTAACACTACTCTTTTTCCCTTCAAATATAATATCAATACAAGCAGTTCCTGTTCCTATCAGCTTATTCTTCTCTTTCTAGTTCTCATGTCAAACATCACTTCCTTGGCATGTCTTTCTGCACTTCTCTTGTAAGTCTCTGGGGTCCTGTAACCAATTGAAAATCTATTTCCTTCAAGTAGTGATTCAATTTTCTAAGTCTGCCTCTAGGACACCTCTGACAATGTTCTCATTATGTTTTTTTTAATCCTGCTGATGGCCATCTGCCATAGTTGTAATTATGAATTCAAATATGTCTTTCAATTTTTAAGAGGTCCAGAAATAAAACCTCTACTTACTCCAGAAATCATCTTAGTGATGAGCTTCAGGCACGACAGTTGCTGAAATTGAAACTGAAGTAAATTAGAAAACATAGATCTATTAGAAGGCCATATTTGTTCCTGTAAACTGACAAAACCTCTTAACATACGGAAACCACTCACTGCAATTTTTAAGTCTTATTCTTCATAAAAGTGTGCAAATACTTTCTTTTATATTTATTGTACCATTCCTAAGGGTAATTATTTTAAGCATTTTTTTCTCATCCTCTAGGCATAAGGACTGCTGGTGTTACTGAAGTCAGGTGTGGTGGGATGATATAAAGTGGTTACTGCCAGACTGTGTGTTTTTCAGAAACAAAACTTCAGTTGTTCGTATACTCATTTACCATTTATCTCTCTCACAGGCTTTCTCTTGTTGTTATTTTATTTTTTTTATTATTTTCCTTTGCCTTTATTTTTTTCTTATCCTCCTGAACAATGTTCTTTCCTCCTTTCTTAATCTAATTTCTTAACTTTCATCTTGGCTGACAATTACAATCAATTTCCAGTCATTATACACTACATTCTACTTTTTTTTCCCTATCAGTATCCTAATAAGCTATGAAATCATGCATGTGAATCCTCTTAGAGGCCAGAGGTATCATTGAGATATGCAATTAGATACTGCAAGATTACATATGTTAACTGGTTTCAACCATGTTGGGAGGGAATTGTCCAGGCCTCAGAATAACAATATTTTGGTGACTTATAATAACATACAAAGAGCATTTTGCTGAACTATAGTAATACTGTAAGAAGAGCAAAGATTTAGAGAAGCTGAATTAATACAAATTAAAATATTTCCACATGGAATACGGGTGCATGTTTGATGGTAACGCGGATATACAATTTTTCATTGCTATAAAATAAAGCAAAGACAGTAGAAATGAATTCAAACTGGAAAACAAATATACAAAGCTAAAGACTATCTAGCTAAACAACTGATTCAGCATATAAGGAACTTAGCTTAAACCTAAATAGGAAATACTGTGATAATTGATCTATTTCTTCATATCTTTTGGTGTTTTAGACATTCCACTGCAGGAGCATCAATAAGAGTAGATTAGAATTTATGCCAAAAGCCCCAGAAAATTTTACTCATGAGAAAGTAACAGGCATTAATATGGTGACAGATTAAACAGCCATAAACATCTGAGTTACTTGTGTGACTTTTTTCGAAGCACAGAATTGACAAAAGCCATGTGCTGTTCTACCTCTTTTCTCTTTCCAGAGAGGGGAACTAACTTACATCTACAACAAGGTACAATTACACTCTCCCAAGGATGTAAAAAGGGATCCCCAAGATATTTGCTAGTGAGCTACATAATAGAAATCAGCTCTAGCTCCTCAGATCTTTAAAATCGTTCCATACTTCAGGTCCACAAAGGATTGTTGATGCACATAACTTTTCCTTAATCTGTTCACCCTGGTGAACTTAAGCTACTTCACATTCTTCTGAATTAATTTTAAACACCAAAGAGATCATAAAATCAAAAGAAAAGTTACGACTGCAAGAATAAACTACAAAAATATGAATCTGATTTGTTTTAATTTTTTCGTCTTCAGCTGTTTCTTTACTTTGAATATTCTTTAGGAGAGAAACCAAAATATTCCTATTCAGTAATGCCTACTGAATTTGTCCCTCTTCCTTCAGCATCAAACCCTTCCATCCTATTCAGCCTGGGTTCACTGCCGAACCCTGAGTCCCGTGAGCCATTCAGTAAAAAAAGCATTTGCCATTCCTTGAGGGCTTTCCTGTTGGGTTTTGTTTTATTTTCCTTACTAGCGCCATCTTATTAATTGCAATAAGCTTATTGCAGTTTTCAGGATTTCTGAGTCTGTTACAACAGCTTTTAAGTAATTTATTGTTGGATGTGGCAAATGTCTTAGCTCACTGCTTGCTCTTGACAGAAATCATGCATAACATTGATAATGCTGTTGAGACAGGCAGCGTTTACAGCGTTTTTCTTGCCTCCACCTTCTGTCAGTTTTAGGGTTCTTTTCTTGCATTTATAGCCCACAGCTACTAACCTCAACTGTAATCTGGAGTAATATCTGCATTATAATCGTTAGATAACCTATAGAGTGTAGTTTGTAACTTTTAGATTTAATGAATACCCAGAGCATAACCAGATTTTGTATGATAATAGATTTTAAGTAATTTTGAACTATAGGAAAAAGAAAATAATAAGTTTATGGTAAATAGATATTTTTTATTTTATTTTTCACTAGAGATGTGCATTTGCTTTATTTTCATGTCTTCTTTTAGTCATGGCCTTTTTTAATCTACTCAAGTAGTCAAGTCGAAACAATTTCATTTTACCTGATTTTGAGAAGTCACACTGTTGGTCATGCTTTGCCTTTTCCTTGGGAAGTACTAAATCACCTATGAACATGCAGATACTCAGCTTCCTTGTCTGAAATATCTAATAACTGGTAGAAAGAGAATGCTGCTCCATGAAATTGGAGAGCTGTTTGCCTGACTGCTTTTTCCTGTTCAAGAAAAGTTAGTGAGAAAAGTCTTGGCATACTTCAGAGGGATATTTATCTTTTGAAAATAACTATTGATTTTTAGTTTGTAATTTGAAACTAATTAAATAGATCTGAGTTTCTGAGTCAAGTCCTCTTAGGTTAATGGGAGAAAGGATGTTTCATTGACTAACCTGCTAAGTATGGCTTGGGAAAATGTATTATTTTCTTTGTTCTAGTAAACATTGCATTCATGACCTTGGAAATTCAGAACTAGAGTTGTAAAGTAATGTAGTCACTTAAGAATGCAGTTAGGAGCTAGAAATGGTGATTTGTTCATTTTTTGCATGACTGAAGAGCAATTAAGGCTCAATCTAACTGTTAGTTGGAATTAATCTCCATGCTGTAACTCACCTACAGAGGTGTCTAAGCCAGTAAAGAAGTCAAAACTTCTGCAGTAGAACATTCTGTTCTGATTCAGCTTTGTCCTTGGCCAATTCTTATTATTCCAGACTATTCCCAAATGCACAAAGGAGTAATGATGTTCTAAAATTCAAACGGAATAATTTTCTAAAGGCAATTTGGATGAAAATAGAATATTTCGAGGCAAAAAGACTAAGCCAGCAGAGAACATGCCCTAACACCCTCCAGCCCAAATGTTAATTTACTTTCAGACCTTTAGCCCTATTTAGCTCTTTCTTCCTGAAGATATACTCAAGTTGGCAAATGTTGCCAAAAGGAAAATAATGTAAAAATAACAGGTTGATGAAACTTGCTGGCTTCCAGATCAGAATGGCTTCTTATCTGGTCATCTTGGCAGGAGAGCAGAGCAAGCTCCAATCTGTACTCCACATCCATGTAACCCTATTCCAGGTGTAAGTAATTCCACATGAGGGTAACTGAACTTCTCCAGATGGCAGGAATGTGACACTGTACCTTCAAGAGTACAGTGTCCTATAGAGTTTCTGAGATAGATGTGTGTGACACACATCAAATGATTCAATACTTCTGAATATATGCCATCTTGTTTGAAAGAAAAGGTTAAAAAAAAATTATCGATTTTATTTAATTCAGTGTTTACCTAACCTAAAATTTCCCACACTGATAACTGTTTATGTCTTTCAGCCAATGTCTACTATAGCTGATATACTAAGTGTTTACATGCTTCAAATTACTGCAAACATAGCAAAGCATCAGCATCATCTCTCAGAAACATTTTCACAATGAACTTTCTCTCTTCTGAGGACACAACTCCCAAGATTCCCTCTCCTGCTTTGAGTCCGAGGTGGCACTTTCCAGCTTTTCAAAAGAATAAAATCCAGCCAACTTGAAAAATAAGATAACTTTCCTCTCATAGAAAAATCAGTGGCTATTGATCATAATTTAAGGTGACAACTTAAACAAATATTCCCAAGACAGTTGAATCAAAGCTTGTTATTTCAATGTAGTTTACCTTGATTAAGAGTGAAATTAACTTATCTGAAGTAAAAATGTACTTCAAAGTCCAGTATAATTTGAAAGGTAGCAAATTGTATTAGACAAGCTCTAAAACAGACTTCAGTCACAGAGTTTATTGAAGCCCTTCATAAAAACAGTATCCAAGAATTTGTTTGTCTTTTTCTTCTTTATGGTTGTCCTAACTCCTGTTCTATTTGCCTTCCTATATGTTCCAAGTGAGCGACAGCCCAGTGAAAATGTGATTAAGCAGCTCTAAAACTTTATGAGCTCGTGAAATTCCAGCTACTGAAGAGCATAGATTTTGGAGAATGTTTCAAAGAAACTCAGTAATACTGTAATGTGTCTTGGGAGCTATAACAAATAAACAGTGTTGGAAAATGTCCATAGACACAAGCTCAGCATCTTTAAAATCTGTCAGTAGAAAAATGTAGTTCTACATTTTTGCTAGTAATATTTATTTGAAAAGAGTAAGACTAAATAAGAACATTTTCTTTAATAATCATTTTAGCAGTAACTCAACTATACTTAAAACTCCATCACACATTACACAAACATAAAATACATGTTAAACTGTTTGCTTATTTTCACTGACATTTTACTGGTTATTCCAAAACTAATGGCAGGTTTATTATGATGGCAGTGATTCCTTCACACCTAAAAAATTTGAGCTTACCTGAAGTATTACATTTGGAATGTAAAACTTTCTTTTCTGGCTTCAGGAACTTGATGCAGAGATGAATATAGACATCCAGTCCTAGTCACCAACTCAGATGAGCAAAACCCCACAAAAGGAGAATAGAGCTTAATGCTGAACTCACACAAAGCTTTCTGAACAGTGTAGTGACTCATGATGTTCCTTATCAAAGCCAAATGCTATGACTAGGACTCAGGTTTCAGGAAATATTTCAGGCTAATCAAACTTTTCAGAACAGAAACTTTAGGTGGTTGTGTTTCTGTGAGGCACTGAAGCTGCATCAGAGTTGTTTTCAACAGGTGCCAGTAATAAGAAGATACAAACCATCATGTAGTATAGCAATTTCTAGTTGACGAGATTATTTTTGAGCACAGAAATTGAAGTCAGTTATACGGTGACCAGAGAATCAGGATTTTCATAGTGCACAGATAATGTTCTTTCCACAGATAATCTTGCTGTATATGTCTGTTTACTAGTATGAGCCAGATATAAGTTTTAACTGTCATTTTGATGTTACTTAGAACATCAAAAATGCCAATTTCCCATAGCTGTGAGTAACTTTGACTCCAAATATTATTACATGTTCTTTGTAAAGCCTCAGTCAGTAGTAGGGAAATATATTCTCTTTCACAAAACAAGTCACACTATAATTTTATGAGCTTTGGGAAAACAAAGGGATATTGATAAAAACATTGGATTATGTTTTTCTATGGGTAAATATGAAACCACATTTTTGAAATCACAGTCTTGAAAGAAAGAATATTTAATTTTGAAGGGTCTGTCTGGAAAATTACAGCATAATCACAAAATTTGTGAAATCCAGCAAATGTGATCGCCTTTTGGGGTAGGATCCTTTGGCTCCTTTCCAATGTAGCTAGCCGGTTTCTCTCTTCTCCAAAGATAAAATCAGCATAAAATATCAAAAACTTCAATAATAGAGTCATTGTTACATCATGAAACATTAACTGAAAGTCTTCTTGTGCCACCACCATGTACTTCCAAGACAACTACCTACCCCTGACCACTATGCCAGCAGACACTTGACCTGGGCTCAAAGCAGGCAGGCAGCAGGTGGGGCCAGGTGGGTGTGCACACAGCTGCCCTTCCTCACCAGATGAAGCAGCCACATCCCGGCGGTGCCTGCAGACCCCAGGCTGCTCCTGGATGTTGACTGAGAGTGGTGTCTGGGCTGGCATGAGACACTGTGGGCAAACCATGCTCCAGGGCTCAGATCCATGCCCCAGCCATTCAGTTGACTAGTACAGACAGCCATGGGGCAGAAAAAAACCCAAAGAAAAGTGAAGTGAATAATACAACAAATAAGAATAGATAGAAGACAAGTGTTCCACCTAATCCAGTCCCTGACATAAGGCATTTCATTCACTGATGAACTGCATATGGTGCACATAAAAATCTTCAATTACATTGAAATTGTCAGACTTGGGTAACCCTGCCCTTGATAACAAATTAAATATCTACATATATACATTCCAAGAAGGGTCGTGTAAGCCTGAACTTTCCTCTCCTGACTTAGATCAGGATCCTTCTTTAGCAGGGTTAGTGCCAACTGTCTGGCTCACAAATGCACAATGAACCCAGCCAGGGACATCCTTGTAATCATTGGTCTTTGAAAAATACATATTGTGAGGAAAGCAGTTGTTAAAGTGATGCTGTTGTACCTACAGAGTCCTTGAAGAACAACTGGCTATGAGACAAAGAAAAGCAGTGTTTTTTCTCTCATGAGTATCCTAAAATTATTCTTGGGAAGTCAGCTTTGTCCAAGATTCCAAATTATTTACATTTTGCTTAATCTCTTCTGTTCAAGACTAGATGAACAAAAAAACAAATTGTACTCAATATACAAATTCTAAGCTAAATAGTTTCTTCCATAATGGGAAGCTTCTCTTTAAGAGTCTCAATTTTTCTATTATTTTGCAGATCCATCCTATACAGAAATAAGTTAAACAAAATAATCAATTTTCTCATTTCCTTCTTTCTATATAAAATCTACTCATTAAGAAAAATTATGGATGATTAATTTGATATTCTGAAGTTCTACAAAATAGAATAGTGTAAATGGACGTAAGGAAGTACTTTTGTCCTCCTTTGATATAAGTACATTTTGCTGTGAAAATGATCTTTTAAGAACTACAGTCTTTGAATGTGGGAATGACCTTTCCTAGTTTTGAAAATATTTAACAATACTTTTAACAATGCCTTTACACCTTAAAAGTAATAGATTTCCCAGTACATTTCCGGATAAGTAATTTTTGAGTTAAAATGATAGAACCAGAGGAGAATTTTTCAATTTTCTATTTCTATGGCATTCATTTTGACTTTTCACACTTACACTGAATATTTCCTTCTTAGTCATGAAGTACCCTTCTTGTAAACACTAGAAATCATTGAACTCATTACCAGTTCAAACTAGGGACATTTTCTGAAAGCACCTAGCTGGAGGATAATGTTAGTTCAATTACTATATTGGAATACATTTCAATTGCAAGATGCAATGTAACCAGTCTTAGACCTATTTTCACGGGATAGGTTTTTTCGCCAGTAAACCTTGACAAGTCTCCAAAATTTAGAAGTCAATAGCAACAAGAAAGCTTTTGTGAGATGAGATGTTTCTCAAGGTATCTCAATGGCTGTTTTATTCGTCAACACAGCACAGTAATTTTCACTACATCTAATCCTTCCTCTGAAATCTATATTCAATCTGCATAGAGCTCATATGCCATGGTAATACACTATGGGAAAACATTTTGTTTTGTTTTGTTTCTTTATTATATTTTGTAAGAAAAAAAATGCATGTGTTGTTTTCAAAACTTTATTACAAGAAAAAATATCTTCTAAAGCTATTTTTGCACCGATTGAGAAAAACATAAGCCCTAAAAGAAAGATGTATTTTTCAAAATAGAGTACATTTTTTCTAAATCTAGTTCCAGTTCATTGGCCTTCAGTCATTTATTTTTCAATCTCACTTGTACTTCCTCAGAGTCACTATTACAGGAACTCATGATAAATAAAAGATACTCCATGGGCCTTTCTGCTACTTAGTGCAATACTTAGTGTAATGTTTTTGGATAAAATTTGCTTTATATGTGACTCGATAATTTACTTAAGTAAGTGTAACGAAAATACTTCATGTAGATTAAGCACCTGACTACTTGGAAGTAACACCTCTCAGTTTTCCCTTTTTAACCCATTTAGAACATGATAGTCATTACTAAAATACCTTAGAAAAGATGCAATATGAAGAATCTGTATGTGTTGGCTGATTTTAAGACCTAAAAGAATTTCATTAGCTATGACTGGAAAATAATAATGGGAACGACTAGTGGAGATTCTACCTTTCACAGCTGGAAGAATTCCCACAAGGGTTTGACAGTTCAGTTGATCAGGCTCTGGCTTAAGACTTGTGTCTATTTTCTTCGTCACAGTCTTTCAGTACGACCTTAGAAAGGCTATTTATCCTCCCTCTCTTCCTTAGTTTCTACTCTGTCTTGTCTATTAAGCTTGTCAGTTTTGGGGGCTTTTACAATACCTTAGAGAACTTGATATACTCCCACAATACTGTTAATAGTAATAGATAATAACTGAGAAGTTCTGAGAGAAAGTAGGGAAAGATTTATGAATGACATTGCATAGTCTGTGGTTTCATGTTCAGCAGAGAAGGCTGTGCCCACATGGAGAGAGGAACCCACAATGGAGCAGGCTTGCTGGCAGGACTTGTGACCAGAGGACCCATGCTGGAGCAGCCAGTTCCTGAAGGACTGCACCCCACAGGAGGGGCCTGGAGCAGGGGAAGAGTGTGAGGGGTCTTCTCTGAAGGAAAAAGGAGCAGCAGAGACAATGTGTGATGAACTGATGGCAACCCCCATTCCCTGTCCCCCTGTGCCCCTGTGAGAGAGCAGGGAGAGAAAGTGGGAGTGAAGCTGAGACCAAGGAAAGGAGAGATAAGAGGAAGGTGAGTTTTAAGATTTGACTTTACTGTAATGATTGGCAATAAATTCAATTTCCCCAAGTGGAGTCTGGCCCATGACAGTCACTGGTGAATGATCTCTCTCTGCCCTTAACTCAGCCTAAAACCACATTGGCTTTAGTTTCATTTTTGCTCCTGTGATGGAGCATTTTTCTATCTTACTATTTGTTAAGTTGGTTTGCCCCAGTCCTCCCCACAGTTTGTTTAAGATGGTTCATCCCAGAAATACACCCTCCCCTTCTCCTGTCTATATTCTCAAAAACCCTGGCCCTTGTTCTAGTCCCTTCTGCATCGACCATTGCAACCCTGCCCTTCTTCCCCGTCCATCATTGTACCCCCACCCTCATCCCTAGAAGTTTCTATGTCAGTCATGTATCCCACATAGTCTGGTTGGCTGAGCTGAGTTGTTCTCCTCCCCCAAGGTCCCTCATTGGATCTGAGATTGTATTCCTCTCCCTATTCTCCTCCCCAAGTCTCATGCTATTGGTTGAAGTTTGTACCCTCCTACTGTATCCACCCCCTATATAAGTTAGGGTAACCGGTGAGTTGTTGCCATTTGCCTTTGTCTCCTCCCGAGAGTAAAAGCTTCTGGAACTCAAGCAGGTGGTCCTTCTCTTTCCTTTGTTCTGGAGTCTTGGCGCAATCAACGTCTCGTGCTCCTCCTGGAGTGGCACTGCTGCCTGGAGCAGGCAGCCCCACTCTATTGCCACCCACACGCGCAGGTAAGGTCGGATAGGAGGGGCCACGAGCCAGGGCAGGCTGGGCTCCACGCCTTCTGGCTCCGAGGAGAGCACGCCCACATGTCATGCTCCTCTGCCCAGCTACCTGGGCAGTGACAGGGGCCCAACCATCATCCAGCCAGGGTCAAACCAACACAAGAGTGTTTTCTTTATTGATAATATTTTTAATGTTAAATTTTCCAGAAAAGAAAATTATATTTTTCAAGTTAGATAATGTCCTTATAATCTTTGTTGTAGTATGCAAATTAAAATGCATCACAATGTCATCTAAATATACATTTCTTAAAATAGCATGCTTATTTCAAATCTAATGCAAATATGTCTTCACATACCACTGAAATACATTATTCCTCTGACTTATGTTGAGTAGGTGCTTAACTGTCCTAGAAGCAACATGCAGCATTTTAGAATAAGAAGTAATGGATAATTTCATCAGCTTAATTTCAAGAAGTATTTGAGATGAGTATAGAGTAGTAAATTAATATTTTGTTAAAAGATATTGGCTAGCACAACTTTAATTCCAAAAATGGTATGTTATGATGACTAGAAAAATTAGAACATTCACCCTTTCCTTTCTTATAGATTATTCAATGCTAGCTATTTAACTTTATTTTTCCTTCATGTTCTCAATTACCTCTAAAAGTGTGGTCACTGTATATGCCTTCTCATGAGTACTGACAAAAGTTTGAAAGCATATTCCAGGCCAGCCAGAATTAAATTTACTGGTTTTTTTCTCAAAGATATTTTTTCCCTTTGAAGCATTAGCTGCAGCAGTCTTGGTATCTGTTGTTCATTTATTTTTTTTATTTAAAATTACTATCTTATATTTATTGCCTGTTTTTTATCACAAACTGCAAAACTTATGTTTTGACTGTTAGTCCAGCAATTAAAAGCCAGATTCCGGCAAAAACCTTGAGACAGAGTGGTTACCTGAAGTAAGAAAAAGTTTGAAATGAAAGTGAAATTATAATTCCCTTCAAACCAATATCAAAGTTCTCATGCAGAGTGTTGAATTAAAGATTTTCCTGAAAGTGAAAAAATAACATCCCCAATGTCATTTTGCTGTGTAAAGACAATACCACTATAAATTAAAGGCAAACCTCACTTATCCTTCAAATATCTAATGAAAATACATTTCAGTGACAGAAAAGCAATTTCTGCAAATCAGTACTGTATAATATTATAAGCTCTTCATTTATTAGTATGTGTGCTAAACTGCAGAAAATAATGGTTATATTAAAGTTCAGGCTAATAAAAGTTGGCGTCTTTGCCTCTAACCTCTGACAATGAGGGTTATAAGTCTTTTTAAACATAAGAAGTTTCAGTTTTATGATTTCCATGCAAGCTGGTAGATAAAAGACATGCATCAAGGCTTGCCTTCTACCTGTTACACATAACCTCGAAATCTTCTCACATGGAGAGATGAACAATAATTTCTTCAGCTTTTCCAATGGCTTGGCAAAGTTAACCATCTTTCCTGGATGTCAAAATTCCTTGATATCTAAGACTTTAGATTACAAGCAGTGACACAGAAACAGCATGTTTTATGTTGGTAAAATAAGAGAGAAAATATTGTAGGAATAACCTTATGAGAATTGAAAGTTATGTTTATGTATTTCATTTTCTTTTCCACAGTGCTCAAAAGTGCTGCACACCAAATGCTTATGTAGCAAGTTCCAATCAAAAATTGTGAATGATGAAGCTATATATGAAGAGACTTTCATGACAGCATGGTATGACTCGCCCAATTACAAGAGGTGCCTCTCTCTGAATTGAAGTGCAAACAACACCATATACCACAGTCAACAGTACAGATTTTATTTGACAGTAAATGTGAGGAAGAGAGGTAGAAGTATGAGGAGAAGGAGGGATGGGAGAAAATAAAGAGTAAGAAAGAGAGAGATTAAGTACAAAAATCTCACCACTACATGAATCCCTGCAGCTTCCCATGGGTCCTTCTTTACCCCGGTCTTCAGAGGTGACGCTCCCAGTGTTGTTCTTCTGGATGTACCACTTCTATATACAATCCAAGTCCCAGATATCCATGGGATGTAGATGCCATTCCCATAACTTGGACTGGCATGTGAATCCTTGCCCACAGTTTGCCACTGTGCAAATTTTGTGTCCAGAGCAGTCTTATTTTAAGTTCTCTTAGTCTACACAGAAGAATTTTGTCCAGTGTGCTAATTCCAAATCTTCACCTTCATCAGGCCTGGAATTTATGCCTTCCTGTTCTGCCATCTATAGTTATCTCAAGTTGCTGTTGTGGTGGCTTATCTTATGGGAACTTCCTTCTTGAGAAATGTGACTGAACTCTTCAACTCCTCACACAGCCTCATTATAATTTTACAGTTATATGGAATTCTGGAAGAATATTTACACAGGATTTTGTAGAAAGATGCTCCACTTAAGTGAAAAGGCAAAAAGAAAAAGGAAAAGGTAAAAACTCTTTGTCAAAATTAGAAGATATTCTCCTATGCAAATCATGCTAAATACATTTAGTAAGGTGTCTCTAAAAGCCTCATAAAATGTGAAAAGTGAAGCTGAAAATGAGATTAGATAAAAATATTACTTACCAAAAAGTTCTTATTGTAGGTGGAAAACAAAGATAAGTTTAAGGTGTACATCTTATGTAAATGACAAAAAAAAAGTATGGAGGTATCTAAAAGTGCAGAAAAATAATCTGTAGAAAATTCTACTTCTCCGTGCAAGGAAGCAGCTGACATTTTTAGTAAAGGGCTTGAAGGAATAAAGTTTTAATGTACAGCAATATATTTTGAAAAAGTTTTCAGTTTGATAAAAAAAAATTCATGCTGCCTTTGAGAATCCCCCACTTTACGGAGTAGAACCTTTCTGCTTAAACAGAATGAGTTTGCACCCTGTCATGTCTGTACAAATGACATTAATAAGTTGGGCTAGCTAGAAGAGCAAGTGTTTCACTCATCATTGTTTAGGGCTTTGAGTTTCTCTCAGCATTTATCTCTCATGCTGTAAATATCTGAATAGAAAATATATTTAATATAATAATCATGATAGTTGTGTCCACTAATAGGAAAAGAAACAATGTGGCACTGAAACACAGAAATGTTCTTAAATATGAGGGGAAAAAAAATCTTTCTTATTTAAGAGTTGTTGGCACAGGTTGGCCAGGGAATTTGTGCTGCAGTCTTTGTCCTTGGGATTATTCAAAATTCAGCTGTGCTGTACAGCTAGTTTAAGCTGATCCTATTTTCAGCAAAAGGATCAGACTGGAGGAAGTTCGGTGCTTTCTAATCTCAGCTGCTGTGTACTCCCACAAAAGTTGCTTTCAATATGATAAAATGTAAAATCCTTAGAACAGGTGTTATTTTTGGAGGTCTAGCCAAAAGAAGTATCCAGTTTGACTATCCTGAAAAATACCTTCTGTTGATGGGTTAGAATTATAGAATCTATGGGAAAGTACACACTGCTGAAGAGTGCCCAGGAAGTTTCTTTCTAGACCACTCCAAGTCTTGACAGTAGTAAATGAAGGGCTTGCATAATTCTCCTGGCCAAGGGTGAAATTGCCAGGAGGGAGAGGAGAACTGTTCCATGCAGTTCCTTTAGCAGGTTTCCTTACTGCACAGCAGTGCTAGCCGAGTAACAAGGCAGCCTGGTTTCACCTAGCTCCACCCTGTGCCAAACGATCAAGACTGAAGCATTACTAAAGCTCCACAGCAGTTTTCTTTTTTTGCATACAGGGTTAGAAGAGCAACACATAATTGTCCATGTTAACTGCAGTAACAATAGAGTTGAACTGTATTTTTGTCTATTTTTGCATTTCTTGAGCGTGAGGGATCTCAATTTGTATTTTCAGGAATCTAAACTTTTTTTTTTTAATTAGTAATCCACTAACCTAAGTGTGTGACTGCCACTTACAGAGCCTCAAGGCTATGCATGTGTGTTTGTACATTGTCCTGCTCTACTGGAAGAACAGCAGTTCACATATGCTGAAAGCTTTGCCATTCCAGTCCTTGTTTTTACTGATCTCATTTAACCGTTCTGACTTAGCAGATCAAAGCCAGCATCTTCTAACTTCTTGGGCCACAAAAGAGTTTCACTCTCCTCATGCAAGTTCTCAAAAGCATGGCAAAGGCATGCTCAAAGGCACCTATTCATCCCATTTCATCTATTTTTCAAGGGCTTTGCCTAGCCCAAGTTTAAGACATTGAGGCTGGAGAGTTTCCTTTGCTTTCATCTGGAGAGTATCCCACCTCTTAGCCTGACCTCACTGACAGTTTCTCTTGAAGTCAGACAGCTCAAGTCTTTCTTGGGTTTCAGCTAGTTTTCTTAAATGTATCACCTGCACACACACATGTGAATAAATGGGAGAAGAGCGGGTAGGAGCACATGTGGTTCTGAGTGTTACATAAAGGAAAAGCCTAGGCACTCCATACTAAGATGAGAGTTTTATGACTTTCTGGGGCGTGTCTCTCAATTTCTTTTGAAAAATAGAGGTTCCTGATTTATATTTAATTTTCATTAACTTTAATTTTGTAGAGTAATGGTATTTAATTGAAATTTTGTAATCTCACAGTATATTACAGGGACAAATTCATTTAAAAGAAAGAGTGTCACAATAAAAAACATTAAAGGGCTCTTATTGAAAAATGTACCCTGAAAGTTTAGTGTTGGTGTACATTTCAACAATTTTCCCCAAAGTCCCACATATGATAAAATCTATTGACATGACTGATCTTCTACAAATCTTAGGCAAAGAAAACAAAGGAAATCCCACAGAAAGGAAGTAAAATATGCAGATATACTTTTAAGAAATTAAAATAAAGGAACATTTATCAGGCTTGGCGGAATCCCTTTACACAAATTGAACATAGACTTAAAATAAAATTATCATTTTCCATCTCATACCAGATAATAAAAAATTTTCTACCTGAAGTAACATTTACAAAAGGATATATGTACCTTGAAACTGTATTTTTCTGCTGAAGATAAGCAGAAGGACTGCAGCCTGTAATATAGTCAAAACCTATAGTATTGACTATAACATTTTGTTTTTACTATACATTTACTATACTATAACATTAGTTTTTACTGTAACATTTGTACATGGATAACAATTTAGGCAATCTAAATGTCTAATTTTCTAGTAGAAATCTGTCTATCTTTTTGATTCATTTTTCTGCCCATATTAGCTAACTAAAGGACATTTTAGAGCAGATGAAAAAATACAAAACCCCAAAAATATTAAGAAAATTATTTTATTTTCAGGCAGTTAGGGACAGTGATATCTAGCAAACAAGAAGATACAATTACAAATTAATTAAAGATATTTTAAAATATCAGTGAAATCTATGTACCAGTACAGTGTTTATTTATGTTTCTTTTATATGCTCTTTGCTTTAATATAAGCTTATTTCTTAGTGGAAAAATGAAGAAGAAGCAAAACTCCTGTCTACTTTTTTGGGGGTAAACCTAAGAAAGTGAGAATTGCATATCTGAAAAGGGTGGGGCGGGAGTGGTGACAGGGACAGAAGGGGAATCAAGGAAAGGAGTGTAACTGAGTAAATCAGCACTGAAGTGGAGCTTTGGGAATTGGGTCATATTCCCAATTCTTCTGCAAGGCTATTTCATGACTTAAAGCAAATTAGTTCACTCTAAGCTTTGGTTTCTTTAGCTAGAAACTGCAGATGATGTCTTGCAGCCACATGTTGAGATTTATGGATGGAAAAAGTATTATTATAATACTGATAATCTTTTCTCACAAGACCCTTATTGCAGCCTTGGGCCAATTGGTGCCACTTTGTTGACTGATGGGTTCTAGATATTTATCATTGACAGCAGAGCACAGATAGCCAAACAACAACCTGAAAGAAATATCCATTGTCAAAATGATAAATAATTACTGTAAAATATTTAGTAATACTTGACACAAAATCTGCTCTGAAAATGAGCCACCTTAACACAACATGAATAACACAGAAAAACAAATGAGTTATTACTGAACATTTGTTTCATCCTTAGGAATCAGAGACAGATGAGGCAAACATGACTACCATCAGATGCTGAAAAACTGCAGAATTCCACAAACCCTTGGAATGTGTTTTCAATGCAGCACAATTGCAGTGTTCTTTTTTAAAGGGAAAGAAAAAATCTAGGCGTAATTTTTTTATCCATTATGTAAATTCTCCTTGCACACATTATACTCCTATTAAAATGTAATTCAGGTAGTGTTGACATTTTGACACAATTCCTTCATAGAGCACTCTGAATCTCATAAAAAATAGACTAATTGCCTGGAAACTGCCTCAAGAGATTATATGATTATTCCTCTAGTCCATGGCAGGATCTGTACACAGCAGATGTTTGCTGAACTTGCTCTTAAAGACCTCCCATGATGGAGAGTTCAAAGGCTCATGTGCATTTCACTGATCCTTTCCTGTAAGAAGAAGCTTTTTGTGCAGAACTTATGTGAGAAAAACTGGGGATGTCAAGTCAATATGGGAACACAAGGTTAATAAATGGAGAAAAAGGTGAGAAAAAATTTACTTTAACAATTAATTTTGTTAAATTCTTAGGTAAACTTGCCTGAAAATTTAAAGTATTGACTAAATATATGCACAACCAGTACATGCAGAAGAGCATATTTGTATTTATTCATTTACATTGGACCATTTTCATTAAAAGAGAAACAAGAACAAATTTTAATTTAAAAAATCTGCTTTTATTTTCTCCTAAGGGAAGAAGCCAGTTTTACATTACATGTGGAAAAATATATTAAAATAATTATTTTTACTGTAAATGTCATGCATCTCAGTACATTTTAATTTCATGAATTCCAAATCACTCCAACTTCCTAGACTTTTAACGTATGGTAAAATACTTGTTTTAGCAAGAATCAAGAGGCTTACATTTGACACGAAAATCTGTGGAGTGGAAATACGAGAAGCATTACATAAATAGGCAAATAGTTCAAGAGACAACAAGATGATGAAAAAGAAGCATATTTCAGTGTATTAATTTTTCAGAGCTATTCCTCACTCATCTTCAGGAATTATTTATGTCATCAAATCTCAGTGGCATGTTCTATGATTGAATGCATTTTGTTTAGCACAAGGAGGACCTTCTCTATCTATCCACAAGAAATTAGGAGAACTAGAGATGATACATGTTGGGACTCACATCAGCTCTCCTCTACCTTGGCAATTAAACCTTGTCATTCACAGTGAGAGAGGGAACAGTTGACATCTGGACCCAGAGGGCAGTGAGCAAGTGGCTGTGAACAGCACAGGGATTCAGGATTTGCCTCTGAAAAGGGGGATCTGCAAGTGTGGCCCAAGGACTACTTTTTGAATTGGACTTTACAGGGCTTTCAATGCAACAAAAACTATGGAACAAAAACCAGAGCTCTGAGCTGACTTCAAAACCCAAAAGCCACGTTATCAGGCTTCTTTTTGCATACTTTCCTTCTAGCCTCCATAATCTTGTTAACCCCATCAATTCTGTTGCAACTCCAGCAGACTTCGTGGAAGATACCTTCTACTTGCTAAGACTGGCAGCTGTAGCATGATCACAAAAGATCTGCCTGAATTCCCTCAGGTCAAGCAAAAAGTATGAGCTGTGCGTCTTCTCCGTAATTGCTCTAGTGGGCATCAGAGACAATTACATGGTGCTCTGAAAGAGCCAAAATAGCAAGCACTAAGAGCTCAAAAGTCCCCACAATTTGTTCCTTTTACCCATTGGTATCCACTTAGCTTGCATGTTTCTTGAGCATCAGACTTTCAGGAGCTTTTTTAGGTGTCTTGTTGTCTTAGTCTGCATCATTTTCCTGAAGCTAAGACGGTGTTGTGAAGTCTGGGGTACCCAAGGGGCTTTTGCAGCCAACTTAACTGGGCCCAGATGATTAGAGGTGAGATAAAAAGACAATGGCTTGTTGTGCTTTGTAGTGTTTCCCAGAGTCTGCAGGGTACCCTGTGGCACCTACCTGCCCTGCAGTACCCACCATGGTTAGAGCTCTCCTCCTGTCATCCTTCAGCCAGTTACAGGTGAACATTGATTCTCCAAGTCCATAGACAGTATCACAAAGAGCATTGGGTTGGAAGGGACTTTTAAAGACCATCTTGTTCTTACCCCCTGCTGTGGGCAGAAGCATCAGGTAGCTCAGAGTCACTGATGTTTATCTTATCTGGTATTTTTACACTGGTGAAACATGGGGTGAAAAAGTTTCTGAGTTCTGGGCAGAAGGTACTGTGCATAGAGAGTGTCAGATGAACCTGGGGCAGAAAACTGAGCCTCTACGTGTTGCATTTACTTGTGGGAGAGAAATTAGATTGCTTTTCAAGTGCTTGTGTATTTTTATCTTATTCTTGTTCAACTCTCTTCTTCAGTATTTTTTTTAATACTGCTTCTGTGACCATTCAGTTAGGCCCCAAGTTATGTGTGTGTATGAGATGTTGCTCATAAATATTTAAAGATCTAACTGTTTGCTAGAAATGAATTCCTTTCCAGCTACAACACTAAACAAAGTGAAGCTGTCACAATGTGAAAACCTCCTACACTGTGTAATACTGTTCTGCCATGGCCATTATTGTACCTTGTCTTCCTATATCATACGGATTCTTTCAAAACCCAAGATTTATGTGATTTCATGTGGTATAAGATGCTATATATGTTAGAAATTTTAAAATGTGTTTTAGACAATCTGATAGAACGTGCCTTTACAAGGACTTCAAAGGGAAAAATGAAAAAAAATATGCTTTGCTAACCAAGCATCCTACCAAAACCAAAATCAGCATATTAAAAAGTATAGAGAGGATTTATATAACCCACATTTCTTGTTATATATTGTTTCTTGAAATTAAAGTAATTAAGCTGTTACAGTCAGCAATTAAAATGAACATAAAATTGTTTAGAAGCCAGCGGAAGCTCTCCAGGTACAACAATTAATGGGTTCTGAAATATATTTACCTGTCATAAATACTTACAGAACAAGGATGAATTAAAGACACACTTATACTGAAATTAAAAACAGACAAAAAACCCCTGACACCTTTCTCTCCTCCAGCTGCAAGTTTAAATATGCGAAATACAATAATCCAATGCAATGTCAAATATTTTACAAAACAAAAAAATAGGCATTGTGTTCCTATCCATTTATAAACAATATTTGTAGTGGGGGAGAGGAGGGAAACTACTGAATTTTCCACAGAGGCAGCAAACTCATTTTAAGTGCAAGGGTTTTTCTTTTTTCCATATAGTGTAGTGGATAAGTTTCATGCTAATACCAAGAAAACAATGAATTATAAAAGTGCACCAAAGAACAATGTTCTTAGAACAACTCCTATTTCTGCTTTTGAAACAGAACTAATTCAATTATTAAATTGTTATTTAAATTTGAAATATACTCCTCTCAGCATTATTTTACATACTTGGAAATCTCAGTGAGTTAGTTTTCTTTGCTTGCTTTGTCCTTTTACAATGGAATTCAGTTCACAGTAACCACTTACTTAGGTTAGTGTTACCCATTAGTTTTTGAGTCTTTCCTTCTAATGATAGTATAGGGAAAGCATGGGTCATACTTGATTTCATCCTAAAATTTGTTCTGAAGATACATCTGATGGGTACCTGTGACAACAGTGATATGGCTACAATTAGGCAACATGAATATAATTTTGTGACAGCCTTTAAGACAGGGTTTCTCTGTGACTGACCGTAGGACACAAATGAACATGCAGAAAATAAAACTATACCCTGAAATTCCCTCCCCATCCTCCCTTTGAATAAGTCCAGCAGCTCAACACAACCCATCTGAGTTCTCAGATGAACAATGCAGGCTACCTTGCTTGTCTTTACTACTGACTGGTTTGCTCCATAAGAATACTGGCTCAGAAAGGATTGATTTTTAGGAAAAAAAAAGTATTTCCAGTGCTTGTGCCCTCCATTTGGCAAAGAGATGCAGAAAGAGAAGAGTAATGGTGTAAAACTTCTTTCCATAATGCTACAAAACTCCAGGTTAAAAAGTTGTTTATTTTTAAAAACAAAACAACTCTTTGACTCACTTTTGCAAAAGCTTTGGTGTAATTACATACAGGGTAAAAGTCTAAGGAGCAGCAGATTTTAGGGGAATCAGAGGCAGGAAGTGCATAGTAGCTGGCGCTCTGGGGGAGGTCTCACTGTTTATCATCCAAATAGATGGAACAGTAATGGATGTTGACATAGTTTATTACACTTTAAAAGAGAAGCTGCAGGCTACACATGAGAATACAGTAAGCTTTTAGTTTCTTTATTAACTGCTTTAGAATACTTCTTTTTGTGTGTTTATTAAATATTAATTTTTGATCTGTATCAATTTTACCCACGTGTACCTCATTTTCTCTGGCAGAAGACTAATACTGTACACTGAGCTATTTTTACCTGTTATTTGGCCCTAAACAATGTGACCACTTAGCAAAGAAACATGTTTCAGACTCTGTGTGAGAAGTGCACACACGACATTCACAGAGGCAACATTAAGATGTGATATTAAGATCTTAATGGACAATAAAAAAACCCCAGAAATTATTTGGGCTACACACTGTCCTTCAGCAGGAGCTACTTATATTAGAAGTGTATCTAAACATTAAATGATGCGAAGTAGGATGTGAAAGTTTGTGGAAAGGGATGTTCATTGAACAAGTCCAGTCAATTTTCCCTGAAATACAGTGAGGCATTTGTCAATGTGCAGCTCACAGTTAAGGGCGCAGGCTTATACCTGTAAAGCTTTAAAAAGTCCCACAACAGGAGACACAGCTAATCTTCCTAATCTGCCCTGCTATGAAATTGATCTCCAGATGAGTTCCAAGCTAATAAATGAAATTTGGTGGGATTGATGCCAGTTGTTCCTTCCAGCTCGGCCTAAATTGATGCAGCTGCACTTCCACTTTAGCCAGTGCAAAACAATCCATGCACATCACTGTGGAAAGTCAATGTGCTCTTCTGTGAACATCAGCTATGCTAAGCCAAAATAAATGCAAACCTTCCTTTTGGGGAATAAGGTAGATATAGACTCTACTCACTACCTCTACTCTATCAATAAATGGTCTTAGAGAAGTTGTACGTGGCACTGAAAAGGGGAACAGAGAATATTCCTTACTGCAAGCTCCACTGTGACTATTTTCATCACACACATTCACACTGGCACATAAATTACACAGAATAAGCCTGAGTCCAGCTCCAGCAGATTTTTACCTGAAGTCCATGAAATGGGGATGATGCAGCTGGCTGTGCAGGTCAGCCAAACAAGGGGAACAACCACCTTTGCCTGTACAGTTGACCCCAAAAATGCATCTTTCACACAGGTGCTGATATCCTGCAGAAATGTATTTCCAGAATACAAGAGACAGGATATTTTTTTCAGAACTCAGCATGTATTATTTGAGTGGAGACACCACAAGTGGTACAGGTGGCCAGGAGTGCCCAAAGCCAAATACTACTGGGTGGCTAATGAAAAGAAGTGTCAAATCTCATTAGTGTGTACTAAACTGTGCTATTTTCTCCCTTTTTCTTCTCATACTGTATTAATAAACCCATGAAAGTACATTAGACAGTGGGGTTATTTTTGCAGCATGCTGCCTTTTTTTGCCAACCATCACTCTGAACAGTTCATACTCAGCCTGAGCGAGTCAAAAGCTTCTCCTTTGATCACTCCACCAACTCCACTTGGTGAGGAAGCTGAAGGAAAGCTCCTTCAAATAATAAATATCAGAATGCTTTTAATTAAATGTATGTTTGACTTTTGTTTGGGAAATTATATGGTGAATGTCTGCAAGTCATTGTGAAGCTTAAATGAGTTAAGATTGTGTTACTGTATGAATCCCCGCTTCTAGTAAAATTATTAAGAATAAACACATCATGGACTGTGTCACAAACATGCATAGTTATCTAAATGACTCAAAGGGACAGAAAGCAAGAAAATCTTAAACTAAATCTTCCTTCTTTTTATTATCGTACCACTCTAATTCATTTTACTGGTGCTTCTATAATCTGCAATGATTGTAAGTCCATGAGTAGTCAGTTAAACAAATAATTTCAAATAAACAATACAAATTCTGAAATTGTCATTTTGCATCCCAGTGGAGCTCTCTAATAAACATTATATGTCTTATATATGGGGAAATATGTCAGCACGATGGACAGTCAATAAACAAAAATGTACTTAATAATAATTGATGAGAATAATATGAGCATTGTAGATCTATTTCACAGTGTTGCACATCTTGGGAAATTAAGAATCAACTGATAGCTGTGACTGAATACATTACAAAAATAACAACAAAATACATTACAATAATAACGATATGAATACACTAGGAGGGAAATGGTAAAAAACCCCATTAGACTAGGAAGGCTAGGCTACTCTTCTTGTTTCCAGTTCAGAGGTAGGATTGATACGTGAAAACTGTTGATTCCTGCTCAACCTATCTTTACTACCCAGTTATGAACACATTTATTCCTTTAATTTATTCTCATAATACTGATTTTTTTTAATATAATGCTTCCCATATCTTGGAACCTGGGGATAAAGTGAATTCTATATAGAACATGATATAACATGAACTTATGGCCAAATTTTGTTCCTGTCATTACTCTGGCTTAGTATTGTTGCAGTTATCTCAATGGTTCTATCTACAGCATATGAACCTATAGACTGTGAGCTAAAGAACTGTGTAATGCATTAAATAATTTCACCTAACTTTGTTTTTATTTATTAAAATAATTTGCATTGGAAAATGTCCATTTTCAGTGAAAAAAATTCATTCCAAAATATCAATTAATTCACACTTGAAATACTCCCTAAACTGTAGTCTACTAAAAGCAACTTGAAACAGGAAATTATAACTTCTTATCCATGCTTGTAGTAGAAAGTTTAAAATACAAAGAAGATTCCCATTAGAATTTAGCACAATTGTCTAATGCTAATAATGAACAGCAAAGGTCTGACATGATCTGTCTGAAAAGGCTGTGTGTATTTTGTCACTAAAGGTCTTTAACTGGAAGAGTATTTTCTAAGGATAGTCCTGTCTTGGGGTAGGAGGTAGACTGCATAATTCACCAAAAGCCCCATCAAGCTCTCTTCTATGAAAGAAAAGGGAAGGAGCAAGTTACATCATCTATTATCTGATATTAACCACTTTAAAAAATATGTGGAGTAAAAAAGAGATAACGAATTCTTTCAAAGTAATAAGAAGAATTTTAAGTGCAGAAAGCCCTATTGGCCTTAAAGGGAAGGATAGGCTAATAAAAAATTAAAAAAGAATCAGCGAAATTTTGATCGTGAGGAATGGTTGGATAGATTGACTGTCATGAATTTAAATGAAAACATGATAAAGTATTATAAGCAGAAACTCTCGCTGGAAAGTGTACTAAATTTCACCTCCTATATCCATGCATAAACAGATTTTGACCTCACCTCTTGCATTTCTTACAAGGCTGATATAAAGCTTTGAAGTGTGACAGCATTTAGGTCATGAAAAAATAGAAAAATAATAAAAGTGTGAGAAGACAGCTTCTCTCAAGGATGTATATTCACAGCTCTGAACATAGAAAGTAATTGCTAGTTGAGCATGGCCTTGTATTTTTAACTTCAGAATGAAGCAAAGAAACAGGAACAGGTATTTTTTGTTTGTTAAATTTATTTCCCACTTAGGACTCTTATAATTATCAACAAACCTAAAACCATGATAATGTGTATAAAACTTTTTTTGTTGAGAGAATTTCCTAGTTACCTTTGTAGTGTTTTCACAAGATCTTTGTATTAAGTTTTAGCAAACTTATATCACAGTTTTTTTTTTGTTTCCCCTCCACAGAAAGGCAAACCTTCACTTATTGGATATGTGTTTAAAGCCTTGCAGAAAAAAAAAAAATTAGGTCTTCTTTATTAGAGAATTGCTTCACAGATACCTGCTTGGTCAGACCTGTCAGCCAGAGAAAGTGATCACATCTGCTTAAACTCTGCTGGAGTCGTGCTGTTACACATTCAGGATTTGCTTCACTCCCACTGAAGAGGTACAGTAAAGGAACTTCCTTTGAAATAAATTACAAAGTTTCTGTAACTTTCTAGCTGCTCTTTTCCTTCATTATTAATCTGCTTTGCCTGTCCTTTGGATCTCAGCCGGAATCTGAAAGACAAACAGACAACCTAACCTTTAAGAAAATGCTCCAAGGAGTAGTGCCCAATAAATCATTGGCTGGTGTGACATCATATTTGGTGGGAAGCTGGAGAAAGTTCTATATAATGTACTTAAGATAATCCTTCTTTGATAAAGTCTGTACCACCTACTATGTCATTTTTATGTTTAACTTCATGGGCTCCCTCATAATTTGTAACTGTTGAAAAGAGAGATGGGCAACTGAGTCTTTAAAAAAGTCTGGGATGTATATTAATCCCCATGCAAGGCATTTTAGAAATTAAGTATTTAAAATTAGGAGGAAAACCTAGAAAAAAATGGCTTGTCACTTCTGGAAGAACAGTCTTGTCAAGGAGAAATTTCACATTTCTTAAAGATGCCAACTGTTGTAGAATACATTTTGGAGGTGACCTGGATGTGGAGCCAGAGAGGAATAAAAAGATCCACTCTGTCATCCACTTACCCAGCTTTGTGCACAGAACCCTACAGGAGGTGGCTTGTTTGCCCACAGAAAAAACAGAAACTATATTTCATTGAAGCTTTATTTCTTCTTTATATCTTCTTTATTTCTTCTTTATATCTTCTTTATCTTACCCTTCCTGCTATATATACACTGAGAGTGCCTTGTTGTCCAGCCAGATCCTTCAGACTTCCTGGTCTGGGATTTTTGATCCATGGCTGATGTTGTCCCAAAAGCAAGTTCAGCAGAAAAAGTTATTACACAAACTTCCATCAGTTGGTGGTATTTAAGGGTACTTATATTCTGTTTTGTGGGAAACTTTATCCATTGCAATGTTTTCTGAATGAGGGCATGCTCCATAAAGCTAATCTGAAAGTAGGATTTTTTTTCTTAAGGAATCTCTAGAAGGTGCTAGATCTTGTCTACTTAATACCTGCTAGCAGTTCATTCTCTTGCCATGTGCAGTGGGTTTTGGCCTCTGCATATTTTTCCACCTTGGGGCAGGGTCAAAACTGGTCATGAAGCTCTTAAGTGTAATTTTTTTGTAGGAACATGTTTTTTTAATGAACGTCTTTGTTTTAAAACTCTTTTGAAGGAAACAGCATAGCCAGAGCCTTCTAATTTGCATTTACATTTTTTTCTGCTAATATAATGCCTCATACAGAAGCAGCTAAGAAGTCTTTGGCAGAAGAAGGGCCTAAGGCCCATTTCACAGCACTCTAATATATGTATATTTTCCTTTGGTTACGTTGTAATATTTCCGTATTTTAAGGAATATTTCATCACTACCCAATACAGCCACAACAATCTAGAGTAGAGCTATACATATTATATTTTTGAAATATTTGTTGAATATTGATACTCAACATTTTTTGGGGGTTACTGTCATATTCAGAGATCAGTATCTTAATAGACTGCAAGTAGTATTCTCAACATTTGTAAATAGATACATTCAAAACTACCTATCAGGAAATTGCTTACTATATACAGTGTTATTTGTCAATACGACCTTTAGAAATTATTCAGACATAATTATTTTCCTGTTTTCATCTGGGAAAGGTTAAATATGTTTGCTTTTTGAGTTAATACTTTTGCACTGTAAGTAATTTGTAATGGACACTTCCTAATATGCAAGTCGCCTAATTTTAAGAAAGCATAGCTGCACTGGCTTCTAAAGGACTTACCTTGCAGTTCACCACAGTGAGGACTCTTGACTTAAATAATGTTCTTTTCCTTACTAGTGTGCTTCATTACTTGCTTTACAGGGCTTTTTTTTTTTTCTTTTTCTTTTTTTCCTCCCCTGTAGTTTTGTGAACACACCAGAAAAGGTGCTGTGGTTACCAAAGAATTGCATCCTTCTCTAGGTACAGTGTAGGTGGAGGGTGTCCCAGTCACAAATACTGCAGGAGTTCTGCTGCCAGGCTACTGCAGCCCACTCACTGTTCTGAATGCTTTTTTTTCTACCTCAGTTGTTCATCAGGAGAATCATTTGTCCTAAGTTCAGTATCAGTGTTTCATAAGTTCACTCATTTTACCTGAAAGGGGCAGCTCCTTCAAACTCTGCAGCACCTGAAATTTCTGGCTGTGCATTTTCCTTGCTCTGCTACCTCTTACGTAAATCCTTCTATGGTGAATATGTTTTTAGTTAAACTATAATTTGCCTCTGTTTAGTTGCAGTGCACTTGAATAAAACTGAGAGAGCTCTTTTAGGCTAGAGCAATCATACACCATTCTCTATCTGGCCTTCAATTACCTGTTCATTTTTATTCTGCTAACTTGTCCAAGTACTTTGTGCTACTGCACACTCTACAAACCTTTTATTTTTCTGCACTACTTGCATTTATGCAAACTCTTATCCTTCAACTAATTGGTTGTGTCCTCAATGTTATGAATTACTTTTTTTCTCTTGTCTGTCTCCTCTGACATAATGGTCTTTAAGCTATAATTAACCTAGAGGTAGGGCATTTTTCATCACAGTTTTCTCCATACCGTCACAATTTTGCATTTGCATACTGTTATCACAACTTCATACTTTTAAATTTTCTTCTGCACAGATTTTGATGTCTTGCCCCCTTTATCATCATGTTTTCTTTGTGCTTCTCTATGAGTTATCTTTGTGTTTATTCCCCTTGTGCTTTACATACAGATACAACTTTTTTTTTTGCTTTCTTCTGTGTCAGCAGCTTTCAGAGAAATTACTGTGAGAGCTGCACATTCTTATTCAGGATCTGTTAACTTATGCTGAATTATTTGCTCTTTTTAACAGTAGTCAAACATTTTTATATTTTGTCCACATATAGGAGTACTTTTTTCCATGGATTATTGCTTATTGTTCTCAAAAAGCTGTCTTTTGCACACACATATCGTATTTTGGACTAAAAATGCCTTTACTATTCTTCTGTGCAGCACCAGCCATCTCTCCACACAGGTTGCTGACACAGGAGATACTTCTGGTTGTTGTTTACTATGCTTTTTTCAGACCAGGCAGACAAGACATGCAAACATACAGTACATTGCAAAAAGTGTAGTTCATATTCCTTCACTCACACTCAGAAGTTTTCTATCCTCCAACGAAATTCAAAGGAAAATTTTTTAATTCAAATAATAATTCTAATTCAAATGAGATTCACACAAGGAAGGTAGAGATTCAAATTCAAATGAGGTTCACATGAGAACATGCAAAGGTCTCCACAGGACAGAGAAACAGGTAAAATCAGAGGCCTAGAAAGCAATAATTTAAAAATTGCCCCATGCTAGTCCTTCAATATATAGGGCAGAAGACACTAAAGTGTAAGTAAATGACATTCTGGCATAAAAAGTATAAGAGACAAGTAGGAGAACTCACAGCATCCCCTGGATACTGGATTTCTCACCTTTCTGGGAAGAAAAGCATCAGCCAAGGCCATGAATGCCTCAGTGCAGCACATTGGTTAGGCATTGGAAAAGGCAGCAGTGGCAAACAAATCAAAAATTGAGCAAGATTAACGTCTAGTTAAATTTCTTATGTGGAAGTGGGTCTTCCTGCAGATTTGGACCTGTCTTGGACACAACAGAAAGAATAGAGATCCTTAAATTTTCTTTTCAACAAGTGAGAAATGCAGCAGTATTTGGACCCCATTTTATCTCTCCATGCTTGCATTCCCTATCTTTCAACCAAACAATGTTTGCAGCTGGTACACTGCCAGTGTTTATTTTAGAAAGATTATATCACTTTGTCAGGAGCTTAGTGGACTGTTAGCTAGTCGCACAATTTAATGGTTTATATTAAAAAAAATAGAAAAAGAAAGAGATGTGTGAGTTTCCTTCTAAAAGTTTATTTTTTTCCTATCAGGAATAAGTGAGAGATGGAGCAAAAGAAATTTGGACCACTTCAGAAATGTTCCTTTGCTTTGTTTTTCCATTACTTTTGTAATGTAGCCAATATACTATCTTTATGACTTTAACATCACTCTATCATCTTTAACGGCAAGCACATAACAGCTGAAGTTGGTCAATGGAGGTTTAGCTGTTAAAAGGAGAAATAGTTGTGTGCTATATGTGGAAGCAGTGCCCCTTATTTTAAAACACACAGAACCCTCTGGATCAGAGATGCCAGATGCAAGCCCAGGTGGCAGTGAACTTGAAAGCTTATTCTCATTAACAGCTTTGCCAGTACCACAGGGATCCTAAGTAGCATAGATCACATTAAAGGCCTTGCTGAATTGCAGTGTCTGTTCCAGCTTCCAGGGACATCATTCTATTCAGTGAAAAGAGAAGATCTAAGCCAACTTCATTCAAGTTGTGTTGCTATTTTCAGATGTGGAGGTGACACACTTACACTGTGATGCAGGTTTGAGGACTAAGCAGTACCTTTATGCAGGTGAATAAATTATTCAGGATCCCAAGCAGTGTTCAGGTATCAATTATCTTTACTAAAAAATTGCAGAACAGAGATTCAGACAGTCAAAAGGTGATAATGAATATGCTGCAGGCCTATTTCTACAGAAGGCCACACTTGCATATAATATTTCTATATTCTTTTTCAAGTAAGGGTCCAAACAAGAGAGGACAGAATTGCCTAGAGACATCACAGTAAACTATTCAACTCCTCTAAGAGTCATCACTTACACTGTGTTCCTCTCTGAGGTTAATGAAAGTTTTCCAAGATAGTAAGAATGGATTATACATCTGGAATCTGACAGCATTTGGAGTGTCAGAAAAGAGCTGACTTTGAAAGAAGGATGAAAATAAAACTTGCTTCCTGTTTTTCAGCCTGTTTTATACACTTTCATATTACAGTCCCCACCTTAGAAATTCCCATAACACTTTTGTGTAGAATTATACTCTCCTACTTTGTTTAAGCTGTTTGTATTTACCTTTGAACACTCAGATTGTAAATGCATGTGAAGATTCATATGCATTATTTACACAAGAATTTATTTAATAGTAATAAATAGAAGAGTACCTTTCAGAAGGAAAAGGACAAGATGATCTTGATTTAGTCTTTTCTTGTGTGGGTTCTAATTTTGTGGAAACAATTTTGTTCCTGCAATTTAGGTTACTTTAAGATGTTTGACAAATCATAAGGCAAGATGACTAAATCAGTTAAACTGCAGGCAGAAATAATTGTGGCAGGAGTGGCAACAGCTGCCCCTGAAAGACAAAAGTAAAAACAACAACAAAAAAAGTGGTTTACTTGACAAGTTTTAAAACTCCTGGTGTTTTTCTCACATCTTTAGAATATTTTGACAGCCTTAAATGTATTATTATTATTTGGGAAAAGTTTTCTTTGAAGAAAAAAATTTTTTTTTTCTTAATGAGAAATTAATTAAACCATTTGGAAATGCTTTCTAATTATTCAACCTAAAAAGAGCTAAATCCTGAAATGTTGTTGTAGCTACTGGAGTTCTGCTACTAGTGTCCTTTCAGAAGGGTTTTAAAGTATTCTTGTAAACTGAAAAGAAGTCCTATTAAGCCCTCTGAATCCCAAAAGAACCTGAGAGTCTGAGTGTTCACTACAGTGTTATCCCTCATAGAGCCAATGACAATTGGTTACTGGCTGGGAATGTGCAGGGTAGCACAGAGACCAATACTGACTCCTGCTCTCTTTGATATTGTGGTCAGTGATTTGCTTTATAACAGAAGTGACAAATTCTAGAGAGGATAAATATCTGGGAGGAAAGTGGTTCAACGACATGTCTGACCTTCCACTCTGTATGACATGGATGGACATGGAGACTGGACCAACAGGAGCCTGGTGAGGTCCATTGAGGAGGTGCTCCCACTCTTGCACCTGGGGCAGGATGACTCCACACAACAGCATAGGCTGACGGGAGCATCCTGCTGACACACTGAGGGGAGCGTCCTGCTGTGGACGCGATGTTGAATACAAGGCAACAACAGTGCATTCTCATTCCACAACACTGACTTCCTACAGAACAGCATTAGAAAAAGGAAGACTGAAAGATGTTATCATCCTGTGCTGCTTCCATCAAGGATAGGTGTGGGGAAACTGGAGTGGGTCCACTGGAAGATACTGTATAGGGAATCTAGATGATGAGGAAAGAGGTTGAGGAAGCTTAGGTCACATTGTGGTGGGAAGAGGGACTAAGGTCCTCCTAACAACAACCTACACCTACTTGAAAGGAATGACAGAGATGATGAAGTGGCAGATGCAACAGCAAAGACCAAAACCACATGCTGCTGTTTATGACATTCAGATTGAATTTCAGGAAAAACTTCACCATGAGTGTGATGTGACACTTTGACTTAGAAGAACCAGGATCTCTATCCCTGCAGGTTTCCAAGATGCACGTAAACAAAGTCACGACTGACCTAGTGATACAGGAAGAGCTACATTATAATAACTCTAAAAAGCTCTTTGATTACTGATGTTGAACTATATGTATTAAAATACTGTAACTATTAGAAAATATAATTTAAACATTTATTAAAATTCATACATAGAGTAAAAGCTATGATTTTTGATACTTGTCCAAGAAGTGTTTGCCCACTAGTTAGTGACTGCAAATTTTGAAGAAGTGAATGAAGTAAAGCATTTCTGACAATGTTCTTCTGAAAATTTTTCAGCAAGGCTTCAAGAACATGTTTTTGTAATGCCCATTTGAGCCTTGGTTTCTGCTCGAGGCTTGATTGTGTGATAAATGACAGCTTGACAGAGATGCATAGCTACTAGTGGTTTTGAAAGCTTCATTTAGTTCTCATTATATACTGGGTGCATCACTTTGGTTTTATTGGACTTTTCAGGAAAGGGCTACACGATCATTCTTTAATTCTAAATAGAAATGGAAAGCCATAAATCTCTATATGGAATGACAGCTTACAAAACGTGTTCACTTCTTCAATTCACTTGGCAAACACATTTCAAAGTTGAAAAAGTAAAAGAAGCAGCAGGTCAAACCACTAGTAGTTTTGATGATTTTTCATCCTGGAGAGGTAGACAGAGAGAGGTTTTAATCCCTAATGCGTTAGCACGCTTGTGCAGCTTTATTACCATAAGTTTCTATGGGTAGCCTCAATAGGAAAAAAATTATTTAAACTCATATAATTTCATGTTGAAAGAAATAAAGCCCATTCCGTTCACAACTGGTACATAATATGAAATGCAAATGGAACGACAAAAAAAAATGCCATTGCTCCTCTGACCTAAGCCCATTGGTTGTAATTTGAGGGCTTGAAAGGTTAGTTCAATTGGAGTAAGAAAATTGCAGACATCAGTCAAGGATACAATTTCATGTAATTTTATTTATTTAAATAAAATACACAAAGTGCTTTTTCCCAAACACAATATGAATAGAGGCAAGCAGCTCTACAGCTCTTAATTATCCACATCTGCATCTCAAACTGCTACGTAGCCACAAAGCCCCATCTCTTTGTGTCCTTCTGGCCCATTTGCAGATTTCCATGTCCAGTGTCTGCATATCCCCCATTCTCAGCTAACAAGCTAATCCCTCCCTAACAGAGACAAAGTTGTATTGCCCTGCATGACAGTCCCTCAGAGATCCTTCTCACCTTCTTCTGCTACCATCAGAGGCTTTCGTGGCATAAAGCAGCTTCATTATTTCTTTTTTTTTAAGCCTTTAATGAATGTATTGGAAGAGGCTGCCCAGGGTAATGATAAAGTCACTATCACTGGAGGTATTTCAGAGATGAGCACTTGTGACATTTAGGGACATGGTTTAGGGGTAGGCTTGGCAATGCTGGATTAATGTATGGACTCAATGTTTGTATAGCTCTTTTCCAACCTAAACAATTCTATGATTTTATGTCATTTTCTCTTATAAATCAGAATACCTATCATCGTTTATTGCTGTGACTACTATTGCCCTTTAATTTTGATCAACTTTCTGATAATACCTCATTTTGATCTCCTGATATAAGATTCTTTTATATTGTAAATAATCATTTACTTCATATTGTCCCTTATATTTAAGAACTCTGCTGAGAGAAAATATGAGCTTGACTGTCCAAAGTTGGAAACTTGGTTTTACAGAAGTGGCAAAACAATCTCAGAAACAATTATTAATTTTTTTGGTGTGAACAAGGCTCAGTTAACTAAATAGACTTCAGCAGCACAGCTTATTTATACAACACATGCACACCCAAAGAAATCACTAAAATTAATTATAAGATTTTGATTTATATTGTTCAGATCCCTTAAACTGTTTTGTTAGCAGTAGAGAGCAGGAGAAACTAACAGGTAGTTATTAACAAAGAACAGTCCTAGCTTTAGGACCTATTTAGAGTAGTGATTGATTGTGTTTGGAAGGAGCAAAGGAGGAAAGAAAAAACTCATCCTTTAATCAAATAGTGAGGAAAAAATAAAGAAGTGGTTCTTCCTCTACCCTTAGACCAAGACCAAAGGGAACACCAAACCCTTAGACCTTTGTCATCTGTCTCTTCTAGAACAGCTGGAAACCATCACATTACTCATTAATCTGATCTTCTTATTTGAATTCCTCAAAGTCAAGTTAGTTAATGGCATGTAGCAGTTTACATCAACTGGAAATTGATAAAGATTTGAAGGATTTGGCAATCTCTGTAAATTTCATAATACATAAACCCACTGAAGCAAGTCCAGGAAAATTCAAAAATGCTAGTTCACAGAGGTTCATGTAAATATCTCATTGTAAAATGTAGCTTCTATACATACAATAAAAAAGTATATAATTTCTTTCAATTTTTCTTTAAGGAACTGCTAGGAAAAGAAAATAAAACTTCTCAAAAGAGGAAATTCAGATGATATTTCAATCAAAAAAGAAGTCTAAAATATCTTCATAAATTAGTTCTTGACAGACTTAAAACAGGCCCTGAAATAAAAGAAATAATAAAACATGATACAATTCCTTCCATCTCTCTCTATTCTTGTAATAGTTCCATTGTTTTAAATTACCTATATCATGGAATCATAGAATCAGAATCACAGAATGACCTAAGTTGGAAAGGACCTTAAAAATCATCTAGTTCCAACTCTCTTGCCATGGGCAGGGACAACTTCCACTAGACTCAGTGTCTCATCCCACCTAGCTTTGAACACTTCCAGAGATGAGGCATCCCCACTTTCTCTGGGCAGCCTGTTCCAGTACCTCTCAAGGCCAGTGGGCCAATAGCAGAAATTTTGGCAATGCTCCCCTGGAGGGGAAACCCCTCAAGCAATAACCACTGTTGTTAGGGTGAGGGAAAGGCTTCTCCCAGCATGCCTTGCTGTGACATGCAGATTCAGTGTATCCCATTGGCCCTTCCCCCTCGCTCCACCCCTGTGCCCTTGTCCCATTGCCCTGGTGTTCTGTCCCACCCCTTGAGATCCCTGTATAAGCCCCTGCTTTCCCTGCCCGAGTCACTCTTTGTCCCTGGGTCTCTGAGTCAGAAGCTCAATAAAGGCTCTCCTTGGAACGCCACACCAAGACCCCGTCGCTCAGTCTGTGTGGCCTGGATCCCAGAAGAGCTGAAATCACCCAACATGAGCACAGACCTGCCTGTGCCCCCAAGGTGTCTGTTTCTAGATGCTTCTTCGGGAAGGTTGCGGCGCTCTGGACAATGCCTGCCATGATACCTCCCCACTCCCCCAGTAAAGAATGTCGTCTGTATGTCTAACAAATTTCCCTTCTTTCAGTTTGAACCTTTTACTCCTTATCCTGTGACTACAGTGCCTGGTGAAGAATCTCTCTCTTCCCTCATTGTATGCCCCTTTTAGGTGTTCAAAGGTGGCTCCATGCAATTTTCTGCTTTCCTGACTGATTTTTCTTTTTAGAGGAAATCAGAATTTGGGCTCAGTTTAGTTGCTTGATTTGTTTGTCACACTCAAATCTGACTGCTACTTGTCAATACATTGTAAAGTTATTGGGTAGAACTAACCTTTAAATCCCTGCTCTTATTTGCTGCAATTCTAAAAATTGAGACCTGGATAATAGAAATCTGGTCTTCTCCCCTGCATTAGCTTTTTATATTGAAGAGAAGGAAAACAAGCTGATAGCTGAAAGCAAGAGAAAATGAGGCAGCACAAGTTCTGCTCATAGAACATCACCTTCCTATGCTAAAGCTGCAAGAATGCAAATCATTGATTTTTCAAGAAACCGAAGATACAGATCTGGAAGCATCAAGGTATAAACCAGGGGGAGACCTTCTACCAAGTTGCTTTGGCAAAGGTGACTTCAAGGGCTCTGTTTCATAAGATCATTTTGACAAATTCTTCCAACAACTGCCTCCAGAACTCTCAAGATTGCTGTCCAATATACTTTTTGAACGTAGAAATAATAACTAAACTAGGGCCATTTACAGTCTAGGGATTACACCCAGAGAACTGACAGGTTTAGGGGTTTTTTTGATGTATTATGATATTCAGAAGCCTTCTGGACTCTGGGCCTCTGACCTGCACTTTTTTTAATTGAAGAAATGCAAATTTTTTTGTTAGGATTTTTCATGGAATTTTCCCCAAACAATTATTGACAGGCAATATCACATTAGTAATATCAGTGTTCTCCCAGAAGAGCACACAAGAGAGAAGAAAATATCTGCTCACCATTTTCTTTTATTGTTGACCTTGTACAGAGGCAATAGTAAAGCTTTCTTCCAAGACATTTATTTCTGCTTCCTCAAGATTATTAGTCTTTTCCAGACCATGATTTATAGTGCTTAAAAATAGCTGCCAATATATTGACTCTCTCAACACACTCCTCTAGGATTATAGCCTTCAAAGAAAAGTGAAAGACAAAAACCCACCCAACTGAAAACAATCCTCCATCCCTTAATTTCACCAAGCATTTGACTCTTTTTCATCCTAAAAGATATATAGCAAGGTATATTTGAAATGAAACAAATCCCACAGAATTCATAGAGGAGCTCCTACTCCTCAGTGAGGCAGCCTGTCAACCCAGACTGGAAAAAATAGCTGTTAGCTATTGAATTCTGTACACCAAAGAAAGACTAGTAGGGGCTGGTGTTTTCTCTGCCTTGATGGATTAACTCTTCCTTTACCAGAAAGGATATAGACCTAGAGCTGAAGAGTTTTTAAAATTTGCTCATTCAGAGATTTCTAAGATTCCTTCAACTGCATCTTCATTGGATTTAGGTAGAATGTAGATCTAATCCCATAAAGAAGGAATCTTCTTAGTCCTTGTTTTTTGTCTACACATACATGTCTAGTGACCTAAAGTATGCCAGTCTAGTGCCAATACTATGTTTTGGCTTTACCTAGTTAAGCTGCATTTCAGGGGGAAAATGTATTATCAAGCAGTACTCCCTTCCCCTGGGAAGGCAAATTCAACCATAGGCCAAGGTAAATACAGTTTTCTGCTGCACCTGAGACAGAATCCACTGTGATAAAATTGGTTGTGACAGTCTAATTTAGTAACCCTGGGATGCTTGTTTATATCTTGTTAATGTGAAATATTTCCCTAAGCCCACTATTGATTTACTTACAATTACATTCTAACTGTATCACTTCTCATATGTTTTTCCCCAAATATTTAAGACTCTGATGGCAGAAGACAACTAAGCATGACACAGCTATCACATCTCCTTTCTGAGAGAGTAACATGAAAGGATCAAAGGTCTTATTTGGTTTTGTAACATCTTCCTTTCATAAATTGAAAACTATTTTATGTTATTTGAAATCAGTGAATGGACATCAATTCAAAAGCAACTTTAGTCCAAGTTAGAACACACTCCAAGAGAAAAAGTGCCATTAATTTCCATCATAGAATAATAGCATCATTAAGGTTGGAAAAGACCTCTAAGACCTCTAAGATTGAGAGTACCCTCTGAATGAACAGCAGCTTGTCAATTAAACCACAGCACTGAGTACCACGCGCAGTCATTTCTTGAACACCTCCAGGGATAGTGATTTCACCACTTCCCTGGCCAGCCCATTCCAACGCTGGACAATCTGTTCAGTAAAGAAAGTTTTCCTAGTATCCAATTTAAACCTTTCTTTGTGCAACTTGGGACTGTGTCCTCTTGTCCTGTCACTGGCTGCCAGTGAGAAGATACAGACCCCACCTGGCTACGACCTCCTTTCAGGTAGCTACTGAGAGAGATGAAGTCACTCCTGAGCTTCCTTTTCTCCAGGCCAAACACCTCCAGTTCCTTCAATCGCTCCTCATATGACACCCTCTAGACACTTCACCACATCTGTTTCTCTTCTCTGGACATGCTCCAGCACTTCAGAGCATTTCTCCAAGTGAGGGGCCCAAGACTGGACGCAGCATTCTAGGTGTGCCCTCATCAGAGCCAAGTACAAGGAGCAAACACTTCCCTGGCCCTGCATACACACATGTTTAAAAATAACATTTTACAATTACTTACTTGAATTTTTATTTTGTTAAAAAATATTTTCTAGTCTCAGAATAAAGTAGAAGTATAAATAAGGTGATAAAACAAGTGTAAGAATAAATACAAATATTTAAATCCTCATTCAACTCTTACACGTATGCAACTGTCAGAAGGTCCATTTGACAATGATAGGGATGAGGTTAGTTGCAATGAAATGATTGACCAAAAAACTTCAGTAATAGCAACCTTTATTCTTCCTTTTGTCATCTCGAGTTACAACTATGTGTAATTTATAGGAGCAGGTGATCATAGTAGGAGTCACAACAGCTCACAAGCTAAACATGAATGAGATTGAGAAAGAGCTAAATTCAGACCAAGAGCCTAACACTGAAAGATTTTGCCTACTCTGTATAATGGACAAACAAATTTTCATGTTGTGATTCTGAGAGTTGCTTCCCATAATTAGTTAACAAAAGAAAGTTTGCCTTAGGAAACTATCAAAAATCAAACCAACAAAAGAACCCAAAAAACAACCACATCTTGCAAGGTCCAGATGCACTTCCTTTTGAAACTGTCATCGTATCCAATCTTTTAAATCAGGGGCAGACTGCCCCAGCATCCTCCACTATGAAACAGAAAGAGTCAGGTCCAGACTGCTGCTCTGTTCACTTAACCTCTGAATCACCCTTGGCAAAAGCCTCTCTCTTGCTCTCTCTACCTGCTGTGTAAACAAGTTACAGGGGCTATGCTCCCACCTTAGGTATCTCATGCTGCCAGCACAAGGCAAAGAAGTTTGAGTGCTTTTGCTCAGCCTCTTTCCACTCTTCTTTTATACATGTGCGTGAACCACACATATAATTTGGAAGAATTCAATCACAAAAATATAGTACCAAACCACAGTTGTCCTGCACCACAATTCACATGTTAATTATCATGTTGGTGTCAATACAGAGCATTATTGCATCAAATCCTCTGACATGGGAAGAGTAAGTCTATTTAGAATTCCTGTATTATTATGCAATTCAGTACTGTGTTGCATTTGTCAAAAACAGGAAGTGTCTTTAGAGCATATTTGTGTTAATTCAAGTTCTGCAACAGGGTTGGTTTTTGGAGGGAATTGGTTTGGTTTTTTGGGGGTTTTTTTGTGGGGATTGGTTTTTGGTTTGGTTTGGTTTGGTTTTGGTTATTTGGGGGGGGGGAGTTTTGGGGTTTTTTTTTGTTTGTTTGTTTTTTAGATTCCTTGCACTGGCATAAATAGTTTAAAATCCCTTTGGGGACCAGAGACTTATGCAGTAATTAGAGGCTTGCATATTACCATGTGAAAAACACAACACTGAAGCTGAAGCTTAAAGTCCAAAACACTGAGTCAAACCTTGTGCTACTGTTATTTTTGTTTTTTATAGAAATGTTCCTGTTAAGAGAAATATTTCATAGAGGAACTGAATGTTTCTATGTGATTTGTATCATTTTCCTCAAAGCCATTCAAAAATTGTTTCCCCAGACTTATTAATTAACAGCAAGTTAACAGTCTCCCACTGATGCTATCATATGAAATCTTCCAAAGATTTTATCCCTGCATCCCAAGCAAAAGTTCATCCTTGGTAACGTGTGGTGGAAGATGTTATTTGCTGTGGCTGTGCTACTGAAAGTGGAAGCTGCGACACAAGAAGGAAGATTCATTTTTTTGTTTATCTACACACAAATTAAGATCCTTACACTTTCTGTGAATGTGTCATGGAATAGGGGGTAAGAGTCCCGAAACATGTTTATGATGGTCTGTTCCATGTTTTATAAAGCAAAGTGAAGCCAAACTACTCCCACACATCCTGCTGTTGATTCCATAGGGAAACAGAACTGTGCAACAAAGAGCATCTGCTAACCCTGAGCAGCAGGCCAGCTAGAGAGAGTCTTGTCATTATTTATTTAAATCGAAACAAGAAAATGTCATTGATGCAAACTTGGTTTTGGTAAGATGCTTAAGAAAGTGACAGTTCTGTGTGACCTTGGTCTAATCAAACCACATATAAAAAAGTTTGCATTGCATAAGCTTTCACAAGTGTTTAACAAAAAGGACATGTGAATACCAAGAAGAATGAGGAATTGTCAAGCAAGCACAAGGCGGTATTTTGCAATAATAATGGTCTGAAAGCACTAGTGAAAACACAGACTGAACATTTGCAAGTTTTCTTACTGGCAAAACCTTGAGCTTGCTTAGAATAAAAGTCTAAAATGTTGTTATTAATTAATGGGCAAAACGTGATTTTTCCTTCCAATATAGATGGATAAAGCATACTTTAAAGAATTAATACATAAAACCTGTCATATTCAATTCTAAACTTTTATTCCTGACTTGTGACTCTGACATAGGACATGCACTGGCACGTATGCATGCTTTACCTTTTTGTCTCATTGCCTCATAAGAATCCTACCCCTTCCTAATTTGAAAGCATGCTGTGATGTCTCAGTGAGGTGTGTGTTGTTTCTGAAGAATGCTGTATTAACGTGCTCACCTTCAGGAATACTAACCAGCTGAAGTGTGCTCTGTAGATTAAAGCACAGCATGCAGATTGCTTCCACCCTGGCAGAGGCTATGGGGGACATCTTAGGATACTCTAGGGTGGGATAAAAGTGCATTTTTAAAACATATGCCTGACAAATTGCAGCTATGTCAACAATAGCCAGTAAAATGCTAACATCTAAGAACAGCAGCGAAGGACCCTGAGATTTGTGTTACTTTTTTTGTTGTGTGGATGCTATCCCTTTGCAGGAAATGTAATTAAAACACTATTTGGGGAATTAGGGGACAGCTTTTCTTTGTTTCAATTCTTTGCTTATGATTATAGCTGTTCAACATTTCAAGTGATGCAGAACGAATGTTAATGGTAAATTGCTGGAGTGTGATAATTGATTTCTTTATTAATAAAGGAGATTTAATGCTCCACAAAAAGCCTGTTCTAGCTCACCATTGGAAATTTTGCCTTAAGAGTCATCTACAAAGTACAGTTCTTCACCTTGAAGGCTGTTTATTCCTCCTCCTAAGCATAACTACCTTTGCACAACTGCTCATCATATGTGGGATGGGGTATTTTGGAACCGCTAAGTGCTTAACACTAACATTAACTTCCCTTGAAATTGTGCTCAGCACTTCTAAGAGCCAGCTCTGCAGAGAATGAATCTCTTCTGCCATTAAACCTGTGGATGATTAGAGTACAAGGAGACCCACAGCAGGCTTATGAAGAAGACAAGCAGGGGCAGGAGTGTCTCGGTGTGAGTGTGGATGCAGTAAGGCTGTGTTGGGTTCCGCGCAAGCAGAGCGCGCGGCAGAGCAGAGCACGGCACGCGGCAGCGCTGGAGCCCCGGCCGTGCTCACACCCATCACCAGCCATCAGCCACTGGGCTCTGAAGGCATATAACCCACAGAGATTCACGAGCTCTGTCCTACCTTAATTATTAAGAATGTAGATCTCGCATATATGCAAGATCACACATTTGGTGGAAACATAAAAGCGGTAACAAGCACCTACAGAAAAAGCGCAGTCACAATCTCCAAAAGGAAGAGAGGGTGACCTCTGAGCCTGCAGAACAGCAGACCTGCCCTTTTGTAGCATTATCTACTGTATCCTACCTTCACTGGACCAAACCAACTGTTTTCTGGTTTACCCTTCATCACATTTTTCCTCTGCAGAATCAGCAACTGCATATACAGCATCACCTTTACTTTTAGTAATGCATTAGAAATACAAAGAGCTCTGTTCATGTGTGTGTGTCAAAAGGGCAAGTTAGTCAGTATTGAAGAGCAAACCTGGAGAAAACATTGTCCTTTTATTCCAGCATAAGAAGTTGCCACACTTTATGCAGTACCAGAACTGAAAATATGCCAATAGAAAAAAAACAGAAAAAAAGGTTCCATGCATTTCAGTCAAAAAAGGAAAAAAAAAGAGATCGTATTTAAAATTCACGTATTTTTAGATTCCACCAAAGCAACCTTCTTTGTTTAAATGTGTACCTCTAAGATGTTATTGATGTGAGCCAAGCTTTCATTCTGCAAGACGTTATCACTGCCCCAGATGCGCTGTGTGCACACACTCCAAGGTTGTTTGTTTAAATCACCTCCAGCTAACAAGAGGTGATATGAGACTGATCTGGGAAGTGTGTGAAAATTGCCTGAGGGCAATTATGAATGCTATTTAAGCAATAGTTTTTCTAGAATACACTGAAGGACTTCCATAAGGATGCCACAGAGCTACTCCAGAGGCATATGTAGGATGCCAAAATGTTTTTAATATGTGTTACAATATGAAATATTTATTCCCTGTTTACTACTTGTGTGAGAATTATTAAATCTCATTTTAGAATTACTAATGACTCATGTCTAACAGACACAAAAATGTTAAGAGCCAAAGCTCCAGCTGCTGCAATTCAACACATTCTGAATAAATGGAGCCTCAAGTGCCATCTAGCGTAGACCTGACTCTACAGTTCTAGTGTGAGTTCCCTCTTTCATTGTTACTTAATTCCTTAGCATGTTACATTAATTCCTTAATTCCTAATAGAAAAAAAAAAAGAGCAGTTTTGGTTTCTACAGACCCGTAAAAAGAAGCCTTAATTAACCTCAAATTTGATTATCATTAAATAGAAATTTCAGAAAGATGTTGGATGTTCAAATTGGGAAGAGAAAATATCTTTAACACCCATGTATTTTTTCGTTGGCCAGGGAGAGGAGTTTGTAGCACAGGCAAAGACATTAATTTATTTCAATTAAACCCCAAAAATTAACACAAAACTGGAGAGTCTTATTTCTTGTGCATTTCTGTACTAGGTACTCAAATGTCCAGTATTCTAAGTGAAAACAGCAACCTCTTCTTCCCAGTAGCACTCATTCAGGTCTTTCTCTCAAGCCAGAAAGAATTTTTTCTTTTTAAAATCACTTCATAGTTTGTTCAATGTGGCTAAAGTTGTTCCACACATTCAAAGAAATACTCAGGAAAGTTTAGCAGGCAGTACAATTAAAAAAAAAAAAAAGAAAAAAAAAAAGAGCAAATAAGTCACTCAAATAATTTCCTTTAAGAAGAAAAGACCACACAGATAAAATAATAATACTTATACCATTTGATATTCGTAATCTTGTATCCATTGAGAGTAGCCTGGGCACTTTGACATCACATTTTATCACTGATACATCTAGAACTTAATAGCTTCCTTTGTCTTCCTTTTACAAATGATTGTACAACATATTGTAAATATGAAAACCTAAATTAGATACATATAGAGATGAAACTGATGAGAATATTTACTCTTTATTTAGTTTTCAGGTGTTTTTACTGTTTTTCTACAGTAAAAAAAATATTTTCCATAAAATTCACTAGGCATAGAATGTATTTCTCAATCAATTAATTGTTTTTCCAAATTAGAGAAGCAGACAGGGGATGAAAGTTGAACAGGAAACAAGGAAAATACTACCTGCTCAGTCTGCATACCAAATTCCAAGACAGCCTATCTTGCCATCTACATGCATTCATGCCCTTCTAAGAAGGCTCTGTTTGACTTCACCAGACACACAAGCAGGGAGAAAGCCTACAAGGAAGAAGAGAACACAAGGATCTAACTGTTGATTCCAAGAACTTTATTTCTGCAGACCTTCAAATTTACACAATGTTTTTGGATGATTTCTCCTATTTCTTATTATAGAACAAAAAGCAAATCAGCAATTTAAAATGCTAGCTTATCATTTGAAGTGCTCCTCGAAATAAAGTAGAAAGAAGTAGAGGAGAAGAAATATCTGTTTGAAAGCTATAAAAAGTGTTTTGCTTCAACCCCCTGGTTCATCAGGCAGTAAATGCAGATACCAAGCTCCAGCTTAGTTCAGGAAGAGTGCTCTGCTTGGAAATGTAGCAGAACACAGCACTGCTTTTTTTTTTTCATTTTTTTTCTTTATTAGATTTCTTTTCTTTTTATTAGCTAAACATATGTAATAAATCAGAAACTCCTCTAGATTTCCTTACTGGGCCATAATTTCTCACTGGTGATTGAATAGAAAGCTCTAACTCAACCAACTTTGTGTCCAAAAGTAGATATTAATAAAATCAATAGGATGCTGCTGAAGTTTCTAAAGAGAATTGGGACATATTCACAGGTAGAATGATTATGGTACTATAGCATGCTTTCATTCTACCAGTAGCCTGGGACAGGATTCTGAAACAAAACCACAAATCCATGTCACATATGAAGTGGACTAAAACCGTTTTTTGGCTACTGATGCTTTCAGCATGGGCATAACAAACATTTATCCATAGCCCTATATTTTATACTAGTTAATAAACCTACTATTTATTTCAAACTCCAAAGCAGAAAAAAAAAGCTTGGCATATGCTCTGTGGTAAGCGTTAACAAATAGGAATTTTCTGCAACAACCAGATATACTGCATGCAACTTGTTATAACTCTTCAACTGTCTAAAGCTGCCTTTATTACTTGCAGTGGAGACAGCTGGCAAATTAAAAATGATAATGATTAAAAAAACAGTCATGGGGTGATATCATTCCTTGTTTTGTTATAAAAAATGAAAAAAGAAAGTAAGCTCATTCTACTTAGAGCTTTAAATTTGCTCCTGCAAACATGGTCTTTTCTGGTAAAGAAAATAAAGCACAGTAAGTTAAAAGTTTTCCTTGTAATTTTTGCTATGGCTTCTTAACTGCCATTTTCACATCTGATTTAGAGAGCTAATAATTTGAAGTCACCTACTTATTAACACTCCCCCTTTCACAGCTCCTGAAGTGCTCTGCCATCATGTCACATAAAACTCCCATAGCCCCTTCCCATGGAATGAGCAGGTATGGCTGCTCTCTGAAGTAGCTCATTGCTCATTTTCTATGCAAGTCAAGAAACTTAATTTTCACCTTATTTAAGTGAAGTTATACATTTCTGCCCTGGTCTGTTTCTGTAATTGCAAATGTCCAAAGGCTATTTGGTTATTGGTGTTTTATGTGGATGGTTAAAATTAATACTAATAGATTAGTTATCATCAATACAAATTGTATAATATTTTTCTATATGCATATACATATCTATCTATATGTGCTAGAGATTAATAATGTCTTCTGAGCTACATAAGAAAGTACAATATGATATTTTATTCTGTGCAAAATGTCTTTTCCTTTTTAAAGTAGGCCCAAGAGTCTTGCTTGATTTCCCATCTCTGTGCACTCTGTTATTACAAAGACTTATGAATTGATAATTTCTTCTTGAATCACCTGTACATACCATCTCTTATTACAGCAGCAGTGTATGTTTTCTATGCTTAAGGCTCATTACAATGTGCTGCTTGTCCTCACACCATTCCTCTTCATTATGCTGTCCTGTATACACACTGTTATTCACTAGTATTAATATTCCACTCCAGAACTAGAAACTGATAGAGTAAAATCATCATCACTGGGACACACTGCCAACCAGAACAAGCAGATGTCCCTATGAAGAGTGGAGTTTATTTAAAAATAAAATCTATAATGGCAAAAGGGGAAATTAAAACAAAATAAGCACAAATAAACGTTTAAAAATTACGCTGTATTGAAAGAATGTAATTGCACTCACAGCCAAAATCATTGCAGACACAACTTTGTCAGCTTCAGTGGAATTGCAACAGGGATCAATTTCGAATATTGTCTATATTTCTACATTTAGTATTTATTTTAAATGTCAGAATTAAGAGGTCAAAAATTATCATCTATTTATTATATGGGTAAATTCTACTGGTTGCCATTATTTAGCCTTCTTTACATTGCTTGATGGGGGTTTTTTGGGTTTTTTGGTTTTTTTTTTGCTATTAGGTTCTGAGTGTTTTTAAGGGGGAGGGAGAGGCACTGTGTTTGGCTTTGGGTTTGGGGGTTTCTGCTTGGTTGCTTTTTAAATTGGTTTTTTTGTGTGTGGTTAAAACTATCCCAGCTCAGCGTTTACTATGTTGGTGAGTGTCAGATTAAATTGGTTCTGAAACAAAAGGGATCTGAAAAATTCAATGTAAATGTTCAAGAGCATCCATATCATTCCATTTTTTACAGAGATGCACAATAAGCTGAGTTGGAAGTGACCCACAAGGATCATCCAGTCCAACTCCTGACCCCATGCAGGATGCCCCAGGGGCCACAGCACCTACCTGAGAACATTGTCCAAATGCTTTTTGGACTCTGGCTGGTGCTGTGACCACCTCCTTGGGAAGCCTGTTCTGATGTCTGACCCCTCTCTGGGTGAACAATATCCATGCCAAACTTACCCTGACACAACTTCAGGCCATTCCCTCAGGTCCTGTCACTGTCAGCACAGTGAAGAGATCAGTGCCTGCCCCTTCTCTTCCCCTCAGGAGGAGCTGTATTTTTGCTTTACAAGGTCATTGTAGTCATATTTTCTGGAGACTTCCGAGACCATACTGTGCTTTTTTGTCTTAAAATAAATCTCCACTTGAAGCTGTAGCTACATGCTCCCTTTTCTTCAGGGAGCCACCAGGAAATCGCAGTCTGATGATGGAGAGGACTGGACAAGACATTGTCAATATCATGGTCAGCTTAAACCAAACCTTACACTGAAAATCCACTAAAATGCTGTTTCTGAGTTTCTAAAAGTAGATATAGTGATTAAAAATGACATTTAAATTTAGAAAGCAGAGAGATGATGGTTTCACTGTCAACTTACGTGAGCCTACTGGGACACAGAAAGAGGTGTGGTGAAAACACATTTACAGATGCTTTTAACAATGTATATCTAAATCAAGAAGTTCTAATATATAATGTTGATGATTTAAGTTCAAACTTAAGTCTAACTCATCAGACAGCTCATTAAATATAGGCTTTGAATCAAGATTATGTACTGAAGAAAATACTTATTGGCCAGGTACATTAAAAAAATACACTAGATGCTGGGTTTTTTCTAGCAATTGGATGATGACTTTTTATGTCTCATTACTATGTATTCTACAGTTAATGTAGTTTTACTCATTTTGTGCAGTAGTTGCAGCTCAAAATTCCTTGAGGATACCTGTCAAGAAATACCACTTAGCTTTCACTCAGCTGAATATTTGCATGAGTGAAAAGAGACCATAGTGATTTGCCTTTTAAGTTAGATTAATGTGAGTTGGAGGAGGGGAAGGGATGTGGGGGTTTTTAATGCTTACATTGCATAACTAGTTATGCTATACCCTGTTTCACACTGCATTAAAATAGCAATTTCAGATGACCAAATTGGTGGAGTTTTTACCTTTTTTCCTTAATTTCCAAAACTGCCCTTCATAGTTCTTACCCAGTGTTTTTCCTAGGTCAGACCTCATGCCATGTCCAGATTTCCTGCCAGCTTTCAGCCGGAGATGTACATTCACCTACACACGGTACTATATTTACTTTGCATTAAATTAAATAGCCTTATGGAAGAGGAGAGAATCCCTTAAGGGTGCTGTGAAATACTGCAGAAACATTTTGTGTTTTAGGTCAGCATATCCACCAGCTCCCATTTAAACACATGTACTCTTCACTGCAACACAAGTATAAAAGCACATGTTTAAGTAAACATCTAATTAGTAATTTATCAACATTATGAATGCTCATATTTCTATTATTTTTCTTCTTATCATCAACAGTGTTTAAAAGGTCAACAATAAGCATTATTTTGTATTTTAATTAGGGTAGTAATGGAACTCATGTTTCCTCTCCTTCCCCTTTCCCCAGCATCAGGGCCTCACAGTGGGATTAATTTCACAAAATTTGTACCTTAGTCATAAGTTTCTTTTGTAATCAACACAAGGTGAAACAGATCTCTATATTAAAATTCATCTGATGCGTTGAGCTGAGGAATCTTAGTCATTTTAGGAGGTCTTGCACCCTCTGTCTATTCAAGGTCACATTTGGGCCTTTTGATTCTTATTACCCTATTTTTGCACAGCATACTTCTAGGCTAAGTTAAAATGGGGATATTCAGTTTAACCGAATCTGAGTTATGATTATGGATCTCTAATGCAAATTACCCATAGTCCTCAAATCTACTAAATTAAGGTAAAAATGAATCCCTCTTTAATTGCCAATCCCCAGAAACATCACTTTCAGACTAGAATATCTTTGTAGGGTGCAACTTCTACAGAATAAATGCATAAATGTCAAGTATGCAGGCATAAGAAGTTTTGACTGTTAGATTTAAATATAACTTTGAGTAGTGAGAGAAGCATTAATCAGTAAAGTTTAGTGACCCAATTACCATATTTAAAGCTCAGTTTGCATTTCCAGTGTAGTCCAAGAGGATACAAAACAATGTGTTCATCAAGGTGAAGTCACACAGCAAAGTCTTTGCAAATGGTCATCGGATCTGTTCTGAGGAAAAGGGGTCTGTTTCCTGCTCTCTATATTGGCATGATATTGTAATCCTACCAGTTTTTAGTATCATTTGTTTCTAAATTCAATACCAGTTTCTCTTACAGTACTCGTTATCACAAACAGACAAAGCATTAGATTTTTTAAATAGGAAAATTGGCTGTATATATTGTTCATGGGCATGTAAATAAAGTTATAGGTTTCTAGTAGGATCGGAGTACCTATGAGAATGCAGTAAGTAGAGAACAAAGTCACAATGAGTGAGAGCAAATGTCCTTAGTTAAACAGCCTGCATTTTGTTAGAGTTGTGTGCACTCTTGCTCTCTAGTGACTTTTTCCGTTGAGCCAGTTCACTATCTATTGCAGCTACAGAAACTGCAGAAAACATCGAATTTTTTATTTCTGGAGGAGGGTGAGAATTTTGGCCTTAGCTCCCTTGAAATGTGAGAGGAATATGTAAAACCTGACTCTTTCACAAATAGATAGAACCTTTAAAAGACGTAAATGTCATTATCACATAAACAAATGCATTTTGTGGGGCTGACTTTCAGTGGGACTTCGAGAAACTCAGCAGCAGGCCCTGGCTTTCTCAAGACAAAGAAGCTTTCTTTTCCAAGGACTGCTCTGTGAAGAATTTCATGTTCTCAGAGGACTGATAGAGGTTTTGTAAGCATCTCGCTTTCTCAAAATAACAGGTGCCATTGTTTACTCTTTCTTTGTGTGTGTTCTCAAAACATGCTCCCTCTACCTCATCCAATGGTGGTAGAGAAGCGTTGTGTCATTTAGCCATCACGTAGTTGTTAGCAAAAGACCCTATAAAAGGGTTTGGCTTTTACAATAAACTCGCCTTCGCCTTCTGATTCTTTGGAATTCGGAGTTTTCTCTCTTCGTTCTATGCCTTACAGCAACATGCATCTTATCTGAAGGTCAACCACATCTTTTCTATGTACTCTAATGCAGGCAGGAAATGTTAATAAAAGGCTATGAATATTACCAATGGCACAAGGGAGGGCAGCAGTTCTAAAATAGATGCAAAATAGTGTGTAGATGTCAATGTCTGTCCATGGTTGTCAGAAGAACACTATGTTGCTTACATTAAACATAAAAATTTCAGTTAAAAATCTGCTAGATTTACTCATAAAATCAATGATAAACTGTTCTGCAAACATTTGATCAATTCTGTAAACATTTGCTTTGATCATCATGAAAATCACAAAACTCCAGGGGATCTAGCTACATGTTCCTAGGAAACATCATATTATGCCTCCTGTGCTTTGCAGTTGTGAAGAAATGTTGCTTCCCTCTCATCGTGGGTATGTGCCAAGAGAAGGGGTTCAGGGAGGTGAGGGAGAGACTGTGACAGAACTGCTCTAGCAGCGCACACAGGCTGCTCTGCCTCGTCATCCTTATCTGCTCTTACGCAGAAGAGGAATGAGGTTGGCCTTTTTATCAAGCCCAGTGGCCTAGTACTGAGAAATAGCAAAATAGCACAGGGCCATAGACAGTGCAGGCTCAAGTGGTTTTCCAGAAGTGCCCATTAGAGAACATGCTGACATTTTTTGGACATTATGAGAAATGCACGAACTGTGAACAGTAAATGTCGACAGAGTCGTTATAGAGGAGCTCCTACCTTGTCTTAGGAGAGATAAGCATGGAAATCTTTGCTTTTATTGTTCCTTGACCTCAAGATTAGTGGTCTTCTAAACAGGCATGCTAGGTACAAATTAAACACTTATTTAACTGGGGAAGAAAATCAAAACAAAACAACAAAAAATACCAAAACAAAACAAACAAACAAATAAAAAAAAACCAAAAACAAAAAAACCCCAACCAACCTTCAAAGATTCTCATCCAACTTTATGAGAAGTTACACTAATATGTATAAACATATGGTTTGGAAATTTTAGTTCATTTATCAAGGTAACAGATTGTGAATTTTAAGCAGACTATATATCAGACCAAAATCATTCTAGGAAAATCATATCTTCATTCAGTTTAGGAGTTGCTCCCAAAGTAATTTCTGAGTTTAGGATTCTGTATGAAAAATGATATGCAAATTTTTAGGAGAAAATACATACATTTTAGCTTTGCTGGGGAACTATTAGGAGTACCATGATGATTAAACTAAATTTGTATTCTTATTTTTTGTAACTATGAACAGACTAAAAAAATCTTGAGAAGTAAATAGTAAGATACATAATAGAGGGTAATTTTACAATAATATTGCCTCACAAAGAACAACACTATTTTAAATATCATTACAGGGTCAAATGCAAAGGGCCACCAAGAATAAGCTGCATGCTAACCTAACCTTAATTCCACCATTTAGGCAAATTGTTTGTGTTATTAAGTAATAGATTTTAAATGTTACTTGTCACCTAATGCCATTCTCAAAAGTCACTTCATTAGGAAACATAAGATTAATAAGAAACTAATGATGTGTGGATTTGTAACTCAGTTGTTAAGCTGTACTGCTCAGGGGTTTTAACTACATCATTGTCAGCCAACAAAGTACTCTAAGTTCAACTTGAACTTCAGCTTGAACTAGATGGTGAAGTATTTACACACATGCTTTTTTTATTGGCTGCAGCTTTCATCCCATATAAAATCATTGATAAAATGATTTTATGTGGGACACATTCTTCTCCAAGCCAAGGCAGAACCAATAAACCTCAGAGCTAAACTTGATTTAGTGGCAAAACTTATTGTCTGTCAGTTGGTACAAACTCAGTTAAAATCTACATTGAAGGAAATATGTCACAGAAGGTACAAAACCTCATGAAAACAAAATGTCAACTCACATGGGCAGGTGTGTTCAAATTTGCAGAAGAAAGGCAGGAAGAAGCAGTGTATCTTTCCCGATAAATGCCAAGTCCTTGCTGTTGTACATAGGAAAGTTTGGCACTGTAAATTGAATGTATGTTATAGGAAGCAGCCATTCAACAGCGAGAAAACTAGTTGTAGCAGAAAAAACACCCCCGTAAAGTCTAAAAATCATCATTATTGCCACTATAGCACAAAAGGAACAGTTGTGAGTAGACTCTGGCTGGATGCCAGGAACCCATGAAAGCTTCTTTATCACTCCTCTCCACAGCTGGATGGGGAGAGAAAATGTAACAAAGGGCTCAGGATTTGAGATAAGGACCAGGAGGGATCACTCACCAAATACTAACACAGGCAAAATAGACTCAAATTAGAGATAGTAATTGAATATGTTACTAACAAAATCAGAGCAATAAAAAGTAAAATAATACCTTAAAACCACCTTCCCCCACCACTTCTTCCTAGTTCTACCTCCTACCCCTGTGTGATACAGGGAGACAGGAGTGGAGGTTTTGGGCAGTTCATGACAAAATGTTCCTGCCACTACTCAGGGAAAGGGGTCCTTGTCCTCCCCCAGTGTGGGGTCCCTCCCACAGGAGACAGTTCTCCATGAACTTCTCCAGTGTGAGTCTATCCCACAGCAACAGTTCTCCACAAGCTGCTACAACATGGGTCACTCTTCCGCACATACGGCTCTTCAAGGACAGGCTGCTCCAAGGTGGATCCTCCACACCTTCACAAGTCCTACCAGAAAACCTGGTCCAGCATGGGCTCTTCTCTCCATGGGTCTGCAGGTCCCTGCCCAGAGCCTGCTCCAGCACAGTCCTTCCACAGGGTCACGTCCTCCTCTCAGGCATCCACCTGCCTGCTGCAGCCTGGCTCTCCTCCGTGGGCTGCAGGTGGATCTCTGCATCCCTTTGCTCCTCCGTGGGCTGCAGGTGGATCTCTGCATCCCTTTGCTCCTCCATGGGCTGCAGGTGGATCTCTGCATCCCTTTGCTCCTCCATGGGCTGCAGAGGTGCAGCTGCCTCACCATGGGCTGCACCGCAGGCTGCAGGGAGTCTCTGCTCCAGCACAGTGAACACTTCCCGCCCCTCCTTCTGCAATGACCCGGGTGTCTGCAGGGTGTCCCTTGCACATATTCTCATCCTTCTCTTTGGCCACAATTACATCTGCCCAATAACTTCTTTTTTTTTTCTTTTTCTTAGTTATGTTATCACAAAGGTGTTGCCACCATTTCTGATTGGTCCAGCCTCGGCCAGTGGCAGGTCCACCTTGGAGCCCTCTGGCATTCTCTCTGCTGGACACGGGGGAAGCTTCTGGCAACTTCTCACAGAAACCACCCCTGCAGCCCCCCTGCTATCAAAACCTGGCCATGCAAACCCCATATATCCATCAAAAGATTTCAATCAAATTTGGATTTAAACAGCAGTGTAGTACCCACAGATGCCTCTCATCCTTACTTAGCAAAGCACCAAAGCGATTTTTCCATTTTTTACAATTTACCTCTGCTTTTGTCATATAAGTAGGAATTTACTAAGGCTGAATTCTGAAGGACAAGGATGACTCATGAATAGCATTTGCTTTACGTATGAAGAAGATATGTCTTGAGCAAAAACCAAAGGAACAATCTAATAATGTTATGTTTTGTGACCCTAGAGGTGCATGTGGGGGCATAGGTAATGAAGAACAAAAACACTTTATTAGGTGAATTATACTCTCATGCTGCTCTGTCACTTGGATTACATGCTTCTACTTTGTGCCACCATCAGTCTGAGGTTTGGAGTATGTTCTAGGACTGTGTAACTGTAAATTGTAAACAATGGAATTTACAAGTCAATTAGCTTCAGAGGAAAGAATTTTTAAAACCTGGGCAAGACATATTTTTCTGGGTTATTGCTCTTCTCTCCCAAACACACAGCCTAGGGAAATCATATGCAAAACTTCTACAGTTAATGAAACAATATCAACCAGCAATACCAGAGCTGGAAATAAAAATCAGTAGTGCCAGAAAGTTCCAAAGGTTCTTCCACAATTTATAGGATTCCACATCCTTATCTGTCTGTGGAATTCTTGTTTTAGTTTCTGTGTTAGCTATACACTCTCTTAATGTCCTCTTATTTATTAATAAAGTCAAACAGATATAGTGCAGACAGTTTCTAGTGCCCTTGAAATGCTAACAAAGTTCAGAAGAAATTTTCTAAATTTTCAGAAAATTTCACTGCAGACTCTTCAGTAGTCATAATCCTAAAGTTTGAGGTCATTTAAGTAGAATTTATGGAAGGAGTTTTTGAGTAAGGGAGGCTATAATATGAGAAAACTATTACCTGCATTTTGTACACCTATAGACCGTAACACTTTACAGCTCTTCCATGAAAGGTGACAATCTACAGGGAAGTTCAGACTGAATTACTCCTTTTGAAAGGAGAAGGAAGAAAAACAAGAAAGGGTGTGAGAAGGTATGTAGGAAATATCTGGTGTGATCTTCCTACCCTCTTCAATATGTCAGTGCTGCAGACAGTAAGATGCTGCAACCATGTTCAGCTCTGCTGAAAGGATTGGCAAGAGGGGCAGATCCTGACTGTGCAATGAGGTGGACCAAGGTAATCTGATATTTCTTCTTCTCTCATCAGCAAAATTTTCCCCATACAAAAAGCAAGAAAGTGAAAAGCAAAAAAAAAGAGAAAACACAAGATAGTGGGAATAATAGTCAGAATGGAGTACTTAGTTCAGAAGAGTGAGAGGGACACTAAATACGCCAACACAGAAATATCAGAGTGTAACTTCCACCACTTTTTAGCAATTTCCTATGGTCACACATGCCACGTCCTTCTTTAGTGCAATGAGCTATATATTCACTTTTGGGTCATCTCCCCCTCTGAACTAGTTACCATCCCAAAGTCCGAGACAGGATGGTTCCAGAGATAAATTAATGTCGTGCAACCACTCCACCTCCAAAGGCAATTTAAACTGCTTCAGGTGCAGCCAAGTAAAGCCCCCACATCTGCAGGCCATGGGGTGGTTTGTCAGGATGTATTTGACTCGAGCAGAGAGAGGCACTGGCTGCTTGGCCAGGCCTCCACATGCACTGTGCCAGCCCTGGCAGAGCCTCTTTGAACCTCCCAGTCAAGAGTTTCACCTCCTGGCTGATTTGGCCAGGACTGAAGGAAAACTTTGACTGTTTGCAAAGGCAATCAAGCCAGCTGTGAACAGCTCTGCTGTAATAATCCTCTTTATAAGCAGAAAAATAGTCTCTAAAAGTAATAAGACAACCACTAGCATTTGAAAACTTCTATAAATAATGCATACAAATAATATTCCATAAATGTAAATTTCATTGCTTCTTGGGGTGACACTGGAGTTGATTTTACCCATTACTTATCACCTGCTAACTCCAATGTTTATGAGCAATTTTGAATGTCAATATGTAAAGCATACAACATTTATTATATTATGCATTAAATGACATTTACAGACATCTGCTTCTGATTTTTGATTCAAGAAGAACGGTTCTGTCAATGTGAGTTTACTTTAATACCTACAAGATTAATATTGAATGTAATTGGGTGTTTTTGTCATTTTATTATTCTGTGTTTCTGCCAGCCCTGAAGTCTGGCTTCTGTTACAAAATCTGAGTGCAGAAGTGTACAAAAATTTCAGAATGAGTTTTAGTGAAAATACAGACAGGGCTAATACTAAGACCAAACTCATAGACAAGGAACAAATACTATGTATGAATATATGAATTGTCTCCAAAGTTTCCATCATGCATCTGTTTTTATCATGAATGCTGCCAGTGATCTATCAACCTTTTTCAGGAATGCTCTGGGATAGTTTCAGCCCTTCCTTACTAATCACTTCTAGGCAGTAATGATACAAATTTGCTTGGTAGCTTCTCTCCTTTTAAGTGTCATTGCCTCACCCTGGTATCTGTGTTTGGGTGCTGAGAAAGAACTAGGGATTCTAGTTTTGATAGGAATAGCTTAGCTGAATTTTGAGTTTCTAGCACTATAAGTGACACTACAGTTAAGCAACAGGTTTTTTCCAGCATCCATTGTTTCAGTAGGTTTAAGGTGATTCTGCCCCTCTACTCTGCTCTGGTGAGAGCCCACATGGACTGCTGCATCCAGCTTTGGGGAAGGCACAGCACAGGAAGGACATGGATTGTTAGAGCGAGTCTAGAGCAGACCACCAAGGTGGTTAGGGATGAAGCACCTCTCCTCTCCTATGAGGGAATGCTAAAAGAATTGGGATTGTTCTGTCTGGAAAACTAAAGGCATTGGGGTGACCTAATTGCAGCCTGCCAGTACCTGGAGGGAGCCCACAAGAAACATGAAGAGGCTGTTTACAGGGACATGCAGTGACAGAACAAGTGGCAATGGCTTTAAAATGGAAGGGAGTAGGTTTAGAGTAGATATTCAGAAGAAATTCTCTCTGTGTAGGCATTGAAACAGTGAAACAGGTTGCCCAGGGAAGTTATGGATGCCCCATCCCTGTTTATAGCCAGGTTGGATGGGGCACTGACCAATCTGTTCTAGTTGAAAGTGTCCCTGCTCATGTCAGTGGGATTGGAAGTCGCTGATCTTTAAGGTCCCTTTCAATCCAAGCCATTCTATGAATCTATGATCTCTCAGTTACTGAGGTAAAAATAAAAAGCAGATATCTGAAACTGATCCATAACTCTACTGAACTATTTATTAGGAGGAAAGGTAGTACTATAAGCTTCATTCATAGCTACCGGTTTCTACAGAAGAAATGACAAAAATGTGAAATAGATTATCTTAATTTGTATTAATTTATAAAACTAATTAAACTTACTATATTTTATTATCTGTTATATAAGTGCATATATATCAATTGAATCACATCTTTATCAAGAACTTTAACTCTTAAAATGTTTCACACATCTTCCACAAAAATGTGTACTATTATACATGCAATGCAAGCCACGCACTCTTGAATTAATTTGCTACAATAAAGACCCTCAAGCCTGAAGCCTAAAAAAATAATCCAACATCAAAACAGAGGACAGAATAAGGAGCCAGCTGGTATCAGTCATTCAATTTGACTCTTGCCACGAATACATCTGTGAGAGACAGACCTTGTTTTGAGAACTCATCTATACTTCTTGTATATAAATATTATTGGTGTTGGCTGATAAAACAAATGTTAATTAAAACAGATGAATATAAAAACACCAACAAAACAAAGATAAAGAGAATCTATTTTGCTAAATGCAAATGCATGTTTTTGGCATGAAATCTCAAGCACTTCAAGAAGGTGTTCTTTAAAATAAATATTTAAAGTCAAAAATAGTCAATGAAGAGAGCTAGCTTTGAAGCTCATTAGGACAGTATGTCTGCCTACATCAATATCTACCTAACTTCTATGAGGCCTTCAGCATGGTCCAGCAAGACATCCTTATCTCCTGACTGGAGAGACGTGGATGTAAAAGGTGGAACAGATGTATGAGGAGTTGGCTGGATGAACGCAGCAAGAGTGGTCAGTGGCTCCATGCCCAGGGTGAGGTCAGTGTCAATTGCTTTCCCTCAAGGCTCTGTCTTGCAAGTGGTATTCTTTGGTATCTTTGTCAATGACAAAAATAGTGAGATTGAGTGGACCCTGGACAAGTTTGCAGATGACACAAAGCTGAGTGGTGAAGTTGACACAACAGAAAGAAGTGATGAGATCCAAAGAGACCTGGACAAACTTGAGATGTGAGCCTACAAGAAACTCACTAAGTTTAACAAGTCCAAGTGCAAGATCTTGCACTTGGGTCTGGGCAGTCCCGAGTATGAATACAGACTGGGAAAAAAGTCATCAAGAACAGCCCTGTGAGGAAAAACTTGGGTGTTCTGGATGGTGAAAAGGTGGACATGAGCCTAGAGTCTGTGTTTGCCACCCAGAGAACCAACTGTGTCCTGGGCTGCATCCAAAGCAGCATGGCCAGCAGGCTGAAGGAGGGGATTCTGCCCCTCTGCTCTGCTCTGGTGAGACCCCACCTGCAGTGCTGCATCCAACTCTGGGGTCCTCAGAACAAGAAAGATCAGTTGGAGCAAGTCCAGAGAAAGACCACAGAGTTCATCAGAGGACTGGAGCACCTCTCCTATGAAGACATGCAGAAAGTTGAAGTTGTTCAGTCTGGAGAAGGCTCAGGGTGACATCATTATGGACTTTGAGTGCTTAAAGGGGACTTATGAAAAAAGAGAGAGAGCGACATTTTTACACAGGGAGGTATAAAGGGCAGAGAGAGATGGGTTAGGTATCAGAAGAAATTCTTTAATGTGAGGATGATGAGTCACTGGCACAGGTCACCCAGAGAAGTTGTGGATGAACTGTTCAAGGCTAGACAGGGCTTTCAGAAACTGTTTGTAGTCAGTGACATCCTTGCCTATGGCAGGGGGATTAGAACTAAATAATCTATAAGATCCCAACCCAGCCCAAGCCATTCTATGACTCTATGATGTTTCAAGGCTGGAATGTCTCACCTGCCTTAACTATTCAGTGGTGAGGAGACTCACTTATGACAGTGAGTCATGGTCCATCTGCAGCCAATGCAGAGAAACAGGCAGCTTGGAACCCACACAGTAATTGTCATCTCTGCCTGTTTAGTTGCTCCCCAAGAGAAGCTTTCTCTCCGATGTCTATAACACAGCCCAGATTATTAGCTTAGGCTAATGCCTTATCCTTGAATGTCTATAAACACTTAAGGCAGGTTACATCCTAGGTGCTAAAACTTAGGACATCCTTTAGGAATCACCTACCTCTCTCCATCAGGCAGAGGCAAGGAATGGGATCTATTGTACTTGGCCAAGTGCTTCCTTTGGGACCTAACACAGTGTTTCAAGTCAGGAAGCTAAAACTTAAACAGTATTTCTGGAGCTGCAAATCTATATTCAAACACATGATGGTTGTGCTGCCTTTCTTATGTTTTGCTAAGCATAGCTTCATTTCAATTTTACTGATAATTCCAGTAAGACTCCTCCCATCTGAGGCTGACAGATTATCTGATTTATCAACTTTTAAAGTATATAATTATAAACTAGATCATCCAGACTGTGTTCCTCACAAAATCTCCTTAAATATAATTCCAGCACGGAATGTAACCTGTCCTATGATCAGCATACTATCTCCTTTGGAGGTTTATATTAGGTCAAGCATGTTTACTTATCTCTGTCCCTTCCTCTTTCTTCCATCCAACATTCATTATTTCTATTCTAATCACACAGCAAAAGATGCACACCCATTTGGTGCTTCAGTTTACCTCTGTACCTGGCCAGGGTGCAAATCGTCTGATTAAATGTAGACATCTACACTTAAACTAATGTTCAAGTTCTTTTTCTGGTCAAGAACAAGTAATAGGTGTGGTTAGTTCATGATTGCTCTCAATATGCCTATTTCTCTCCGCTGATTGTCATGAGAATTTAGGGTCCCAAGCTCAAAGGCAGACAACATTTCTGTAGATCAGTGTATTTCCCGAAATGGACCTCACACACAAAATCTCTTGAGAGGAAAGAAAAGTTTACTCTGTCTCTCAATCTCATACAAAATTCAAAAGAATCTTTATCCTGGTGGTGTGGGTTAACTTCAACTGGCAGCTCAGCCCCACACAGCCATCTTTATTATTCTAAACTCTTCACTAGTCACTCAACTATCAGACACACTAGCTGGGGGTGATTTCTTTATTTCTTAGTACATAATAAACAAATAGACTGCTGCTCTAAAAAGTCAGCAAATGTACTAATCTGTGCCTTTCCAGAAAAATAAACAGCAAATTTGTATTCTCTTGCATCCTCAGTTGCACTTTTTTTTCCTCCTTGCATTTTAACATTAGAAAGAATAATGAGGAAGAAAAATACATAAAATAGATGGAGAGAAAAAAGAAGGAAAAATCAGCCCTAGAAAATACCAAAATGAAGTGCTGATCTTTTTGCATAAAGAACTGCCATATTTTGTCCAGGTCAGTTTTAATTTCAGCTTTTCTTGCTTCATTTTATCTTCAGTTAAAGCCAGCTCCCCAGATAATTATTTAGTGATTGATGTAACAAATAAATTAAAAAGCATGAGGGTGAAGTAAGACAGATGAACAGATTGAATGCTACACCCATTATCATCTACAGGAGCTATGCTAAAAAACTTAAAACCTCATGTGAATTTTGTTCTAGTTTTTGGTTTGAATCTCACTTTGTGGCTTAAAGTTCATGCCCTTTTACTAATTATGCTGCATTCTCAATTAGATGAGGATTGATTATCTGTACAAGTGAACTGTAAATAAATCCAGAATAATCAAGAATTATTCTAACAGTAATCTGTGCAATAATTCATGTGTCCATTACTCAAAGAATTTTAAATTGATATCTATTTGAGTGGTATATTATAATGAATTCAGTATATAATCTTTCCTCTGAAGCAATAATTTGGAAAAGAGAATAAGATTTTTGTCATTCAAATTATGTACTGTATTTTCTTATTAAAATGACATATGACATCAGTTTCAGGCACCAAACAAGGACTGTATACTTTGATTTTCTACAGCTACATGTGAAAGAAACCCATGTATCATCTAATTTCTGTCATCTGGTTATTCTTCTGTCAATGGCTAAAAGTATTACTTGTGGACACAATCTCTTGGAAGAACTAAAGCATAGATTTTTCATTGTTTAATCTGAAAATGTTTCACAATCACAGAAATATTATCATTCCCACATACTTCATGTTATTTTAAAATCTCAGGTAGTCCAACATTGATGTCAGATTTATTGCTTTACTGTGGTTATTACTCCTCTTTTACTCTTGAAATTTGTATGTTTATCCTCTGAAGGCTACAGAGAAGTTCAGAACTGAAGGTGAAGCCCCTCCCTCCCCACAATATTGAAAAAACTTGAGCGTCATATGTTCAAAAATGCATGCCACACATACGTACTTAGATATTTTAAGCCTTTTGCTTAAATAATCCAGTTATTTTCTTTTTGAGCCTATATATTGCACCATTAGCATGAAGTTATGGATGTACATCATGCAGCAGCAAACATGAAAAAAAGATTTGTCGTGAAGGAAGGGCATCAGTGCACATTTAGAGCATCAGTACCTGTAGACTTTATTAAATTCCTTCAGTAATGAGAAATCGAAGGCATTCAAAGTCACTTTTACCTAAAAAAAAACAAAACTACACCAACTTGTTTTTCGGTAGTTAAAACTTGCATTTCCACGTTATTCTTACTTTTATAAGACATACATTATGGCACTCCAATTTAGACTCATCTTCTCAAACTCTTTATGGAAGAATATCAACTCACATATCAATATTAAAAGAACTAAAATTAATAGAAATCTATGGACAACATTTCAGAATCTAAAAGAGGAGGACTGTTTAATTCTACTCACCAGTAAAATATTGTGGAGTTTTTTTCTGCGTTTTTTGTTTGTTTGTTTGTTTAGTGTTTTGTTTTGTTTTGTTTTGTTTTTATGTTTGTTCAATTTGTGTCTTTAAAATGGCTTTCTATATCTTTGTAGTGGTCTGTACAGACTAGTACATAGAACAATAAATTAATCAGAATTCAAATTCTTATAGTCGGGATGTTGATTATTATTATAAGAAGCCTATTGTGCCACTGAAGAGAAATTAATTTTAGAAATAATGTAAATATTTGAATACATTTTTAGATTTAATTTACACTTGGTAGGCAACATTTCAGCCCCAGTGAAAGAGAGTCTTGCCATTAGTTTCCGTCCTGACCTGGCTTTAACTACAGTGGAACACTAACACATGTATTAGGATAGATAGTATGAATAAGTAGTCAATGACATAGCTACAGGCTCATTTTGGTATTTATGCTCATTCATTTAGTTCAAAGGTAAAAAAGGCAAGAAAATAAATATGGAGTTCTATACCAGCCCATAACTGCACTACAGTAAGACTGTTTATAGGTTTTTTAGTGTTATAAAATCAAAACAAGAGAATGAATGTGGTATAAGTGTCACAAAATACATTTTGAACAAAACCAAATCTCTAATTAGGCTGTGATTTATTTTTGTTTGAGTTGTGATTTAAAGCAGACCATTCAGCCAAATATGAAGAACATGATGAATGTCACAATTTGGGCATATATAAATCAGATAGCACTCAGTACCTCTACGATGTAAATTCAAGTAGATTTTTCCTCTGCAGATTTTTAATCTACATTAATTTCTATGAGAGATGGGCCTAGATGATGCATTTTGGATGTGAATTTGGACACATTTGGTCCTGAATTTTTGGACTGACATCTGTGTCTGAGAATGGGCTGACTTTACATGGTAATTCTGAACTTTCCACTTTTACATTCTCTTTGTTTATTTATTACTTTACAACTCTACTTACCAAATGATGCTATAGTTTTAACATTTTTTACTGTCCACTGTGCCTTTGAGTGTATTTTTGGTTGTTTTCTTTCCTCTCTACTCCAGTCTGTGAACTACAGTAGGTTTGATTCCTGTGTCTTGAGAAATTCTTTCATAATCTTTCCTATTTTGTCTGAACCTGAACAAGGGACTTTTATAATATACTCCTTATATAATAAAATTAAGAGGTATTAAGGAAAACTTCAAATTCTACTGCTTGTTATGTCTACTGACTCTCTTCTCTCCTACCTATCAGTTTTTATTCTTTCATCAATGTAATTTTCTTGTCAACTCAGTGATGCATTGCCTGTGTGATCTGTAGTAAGTAGATTTAACATTGTTGTAGTATTCTAGCTTGCTTGCCTCATCTGTTGATATTTCTCTGTATTACTTTCAGGATGAAGTCAACCCTTTGTAGAATTCTCTTGTTATGATTGAAGACACAAGAAGACTGATTCTCAGATAGTTTTAACTGTTTGATAACAAAATCTCGAAGACCCTTTTTTTGGACAAAGAGATCAGAATATGTCTGAAGAATGTGGCTGAAAGAATTGTTTCAAGAAAGGCCAGAAGCATGAAGACTCTTCAAAGAGTAGAAATTATGTATTCCTTTTGATTAGTTGGGTTTTTTTTCTGTGTTGTAAAGTGAAAGAAAATTTATCTATATATAACTTAGAGTGGTTTAGAAATAGCATTAAAATCAAGTAACTGTTTCTTCTTAGACACAGGTGGTAACATTTTCAGAGTATTAAGTGGATCTTCATCTCTACGACCTGAACTGGGTGAACTTCAGGTAAATAAATTCAGCCCTGACTTCTTGAAGAATAATTCCCCTTTGTTGCCTAGCTCAAAATATTTAATAATAATTTCCTTAGATATTTGCTTTCTGTCTATTGTACAGCATCTCAATCTTGACAACACATGGCATTATGTGGAAAACTTTTTGTGGGGAGGTTTTCATTACTGGCTTCTCTGAGTAAACACAAGAAAGCATCCCCATTTCAGACAGAGCCAGTTCTAGATGGCTCCAAAATTAACCTGCCAGGGGCCAATTCTGAGCCCACCAGCAACATGGTAACATATTCAAGAGGTTAAAAAAGGTTGTGCAGCAGCTCTGAGGGGGAGGACTGAGGAAATGTGTGGGGAAACCATCCTGCAGATACCAGGCACAAAGAACAAGGAGTGCTCAGGTACCAGAGCAGATTCCTCTGCAGAATGTGGTTCAGACCATGGTGAGGGAGCTGTGCCCCAGAAACCTGAGAAGGACCCCACATTTGAGCAAGTGGATATTCCCTGAACAGAGCTGTAGAGCCAGGAGAATCCTTGCAGAAGCAGGTTCCTGTCAGGACCTGTGGCTCATGGGGAGCCCATGCGTGAGCAGTTTGCTCCTGAAGGACTTCATCCTGAGGAAAGGATCCATTCTGGAGTAGTTCTGGAAGAACTGAAGCCCATGGAAAGGATCCATGTTGGTGTGCTCATGAAGTGGCTATGAAATATCTCCCAAGGGAAGGACTCCACGCTGGAGCAGGGGAAGAGCTCTCCTGGAAAGGAAGGAGAAACATAGATAATGTGTTATGAACTGACTGCACCCCTATTGCCCTGTGCTGCTTGTGGGGAGGAGGTAGAAAAATTAGGAATGATGTTGAGCCAGGGGAGAACCCTGGAGGTATAGGGGGAAGGTAGTTCTAGCTTTAATTTCCCACTGTACTACTCTTCTGCAATTTATTGGCAATAAATTAAAATCTCCAAGTTCAAGTGTGGATTTGCCTGTGATAGTAATTGGTAAGAAACCTCCCTGACCTCATCCCAAGTCATGAGCTTTTCCATAGTTTTCCCTTCTGACCATTTTTTTGATAAAGGGGAAGTGATAGAGCATCTTGGTAGGTGTCTGGCAGTTAATCAAGTTCAATCCACCACAGATGGCAAGTACAGTACCTGTCTCATTCCCAAACATCCCACATGGCTAAGAGTGAACTGCCACATCTCACATTTGCTGAGTACAAGAAGAATCCAATTTGGGGCTCCGAAGATGAATGATAAATATATCTCCCCATTGTGGACACAACCACTTCTTAAAACAAAGTCAGCCCAATTGCAATTGTTCTTATTTTTTGTAAAGGTAAAAACCCTAATTCTCACATACCTATTTTTCACTATTTTTGCAAAATTACTTTGGGGCATGGATGTCAGTATTATGGTACCTTAAATGGTTTCACAACCCTCTGAGAAGCCTGACAAAAGTGTGCTATGTAGCACCAAATCTCTCTGGCACACAAACAATTTAAACTGCACTCAGAACAGATTGGAAAAGCAGGCCACTTTTCTGACTCTCTGCTAAGAGGAAGGTATCTCTGAAGTACAGCGAAGTTCAAGGGGGAAATTAACTCAGAGGCCTATATTTTAGCAAATTTATTTTACACTGAGCAATCTTAGCATGTCTATGAGGTGTAATGAGGATGTGTTTGTCTTAAACAAAAAAGTGGATTGAGGATCTGATATTACAAGGTGGTAACTGTGAAAGATATTTCTCACTCTGTGCACTTTCAGGCCACTCTGCTGAACAAAACAGATAGTGTTTGTTTTAAAGTAAATGAGTGTTTCAAAATTGCCTGAGACTTTAATTTGGTCTTAAATTAAGTGTGCAACAGAAATTCTAAATCTTTCAAATGACACTGGAAAGGGAAAAGGATTATTAAGGTTGTTTGGGAAACAATGCTATAACTGATATTTGTTCTCATTTTATGTATCTTAGTCTGTCACGTAGATAGAGATTATGCATTTTATTTGTGGCCATCAGCTTTCCTCACATACAGATTTCTAGGTCAAATACAGGATAGGAACTGAAATGTTAGATAGAAAGAAGGCTTTTATAGACTATATCCAGATTTCCAGCTTGCAATTTGAGAGAGAAAGTAAATTCTCATAAGTATAGGGAATAACTGTACATATTTTAAATGCAGAACATTTTACTACCATGAAAAAAAAATTTAAGAAGAAGCTATTAAAATGTGGGTAATATATATTCTGTTTATCCTTCTATATTTTAAAATACGAGTAAATGTTTCATTATGGTTAGAAATATCTCCTATGAAATATGCAAAATAAATAAATATATAGATTGAGTCAGATAACAAAGCAAGGACAATTAAAAACTGACATAGTCTTAAATCTCTCTTTTTCTACTTGCCAAATTTACTCTTAGTATGGGGAAGCATTTCTTAAATTTGAAAGTGGGAGAGCACTGGAACAGGTTGCTCAGAGAAGTTGTGGAATCTCCTTCTCTGGAGAAAATTAAACCCCATCTGGGCAAGATCCTGTAAAACCTGCTCTAGGTGAACCTGCTTTAGCAGGAAGGTTGGACTAGATGATCTCCACATGGTTCTTCCAACCACAACCATTCTGTGATTCTCTGATTCATGTTAGATCTAAATCGCAAAATCTTTGTACGAGTAAAATACACAATGAATATAAAACTGTTTTGCCCAATAAGATCAAAGAATACTTTTCTTTGGCCTTTGGGTCAATGGAATACAGAAAGGACATGAACAAAGAAATAGGAGCTTTAAACAATGTGATCTTGGATAATGCTCACTAAGAGAGAACTCATCTCTTATGGAAACTGGTAAAAAAGCACATAAAAGAAAATTTGTTCTTCTGTCCACTATTTTAAAAATTATTCTTCAATTTTGAATTTCTAGTATCTTCTAAAAAGGTCTTCACTAATGCATTATTTACAAAATCTTTAATATCTTCTTTTATGTCTTTACATGCTATTACAAAATGTGAGGGAAAGTAGAGCAGAACAAGGATTGTGAATTACAGTTTAAAAGAACAGATGAAAGTTACAATGAAAAGTGTTGTGGAATTGTTATTTGTAGGAAAAAAGTCTTTAAAATGTGCTCTAAATTGTACAGATGAACCAGAGATTCTGAACATTTTTGCATGTTCCTAAATGCCCAAATTTCAGAGTAACCCTAGGGGCTTTAAACAACAACAAGTTTTCCTTATTTTGTCTTAGATAGAGAGAAAATTATCTTCTATTGATCTTAATCAGCAATAAATTTGGTCAGCATCAAGGCCTTTCTGATCCATCTGTATCACAGTCAAAAAAAAAGTAGTGGTTAGTGTCTGCACTCTGCATGCCAAAGTCCAAGTAAAATATTTATCACAAAAGATTTCTGCTGCCTTTGGTGTTCTTGCATCCATTTACAGTCCAAGTCTAGTTGTTGGACTGAGCAAAAATTCTCTTCTTTGTTGCCAATGCATTTATTATCCTAATAATGAACAATTATACAGATAAAAATGACCAAAAGGACCTTGGAAATACGACAATAGCATTCTTCCATTTTTATAGAAATTGCGTATTTAATGCTCTTGTGAATATAAAAGGAAAAAAATAACATTAGTAAGAGCACACTCACTGGAATTTGAAAGAATGTGGTGTCACATCTGGTATTGAACAGAATTACTCTGTGCAAATAGAGTCCTGCTAGTCCTATACAAGAGCAGGAAATCAAAGATGAAATAGATAAATACAGCTAAGCATAAATATGTAGATAATATGTACTAAATTTTAATATTTGTTGACATAGATACAGTCAATAAGCTCATTTCGACTTTCCTGATTTGGGACCTAGTTCTAATCTCTATACAGTCTGCTAACCCAATTTCCAAAAAGTATGCAATACAAGAATAATAATCTTCCTCTTTGTACTTAGACCACATAATCCACTTACACTTTGGCTGCACTGTCACACCCTGTTGGAAACCTCTTTGTGATAGTTTTTGCTTCCCTCCTTTTGCAAAATAGTAACTGCAAAATGAAAGAGATAGAACATTGCTGATAGTTGACAATATTGAAAAGCCTAGTAAAAAACCCCCAAATCTTTTTGTAATGGAAATGGTAAATGAAAATAAACTTTTAAAATAGAAGTATGAAGTTTGACATATCTGAAAACCCTTTATTATAATTGCTTATCTTCCAACCTTGAGTTAATGTAAACATAGCTTATTTATGGAGACATGGACTCTTTATTGTAAGTAAATAACTATTTTGTCTACCTGATTCCAAAATAAGATTTTGGTGTTAAATGAAACTATGTAGGTAAATACACAGTAGCTTTCAGAAATATGAACTTTTTTATTTACCAAAATAGACTGTTTATTACTGGCATATCCCTCTACATCATTCCAAAAGTTGTGCAATCATTTCATCTCTCCCAATGTCTACACTCTATCTCCTTGTATGAAGATATACTACCAATATGAAAATAAAGTCAGATATATCTTTCCCTATGAATTATTCAAAACAAAATTTTGTGAAAGCCGTCAATATCCACAAACTTCAGGTAATTGGAATGAAGTTTTGATTGATCTCTTGGACTGAGAATAAGGGAAACAAAGTCCTTGTAATTCAGTTATGCAGGACTGAAAATCTTATTGTAGACCTTTGGCACTTAACATGTTAGGTGACTATTTTGTTTCCTTTATATCCAGTGTTTGATATTGACCTTTCACAGAATGTGAAAGTATCTGACTGATAGATCTGACTTCATCTTCACTCTGTGTATTTACCTATATCCATACAGAAAAATTCATAAGTATTTATATTTATCTTTGTATTGGTCTGGAAGAGTACATGAAAATGGATAGAAACATATTGTGGGGCAAGCAGAATATAAATCAATTTAAATTAGACAACCAGGCAACATCTCTTTTAGAGAGGAAACTGGTCATAAACAGGTACTGATTTTGTCATGAGATTATGGAACAAAATGAAAAGTGGATTCTAGATAAAAGCAAGTTTTAGAAATAATTTGAAAAGGAACAGATTAACTCAAAAATATTTCACGAAAAAACACAAGTTCTAAATAATTATTTTTCAAGGTAATGAATATCATCCTAAGGAAATTTGTGAAATGTATAAAGACTATTCCATAAAAAATTTAAGTCATATCAGAAAATATATGGTAGCTTCTGCATGATGTTAAAAGCACCCTTCTCAGCAGCCCTCTGATATTAGCACACCTTCTAATACAAAAATGTTGAAGGAAGGGTGAATTTGTAAGTCATTAGATGCTTAATATTCCTATTTTCATAGATAAATTTTTATAGAATCATAGTAGTTATTTACATTTCTCTTCTGCTTCTGGCACAGTGGCTAATTACCTGACCAAGTTGCTTCTGAGAGTATCCAGAATGCTGACCTTGGAGCTGTACTGGGACTTATATCTAACACACAGCAGCCACAGTGAATGCAGGAAAATTAAATCCATAGTCACATATAGACATAAGCCTCCTCCAGCACAGGTAAGTGTTTCAGACTTGGACTTATTTTCTCTTCAAAGACTAAAATTTAGTTGCAAGGTGAAACAATTAATTTATCAGTGTCTTTTACTTAGAATGGTCTCATAAGACAAACACGGGAAGTTTTACTTGTTGCTCTTTATGACTTTCAATAAGGTGTAGATCTCTGCTATAAATATTTCCAGTGAAGACTCCAGCTCTTAGCATTTTTCTAGCTAGAAAGCTTTACAAGACTCCTGGCAGCCGAGGATCCTTCAGCCCCTCCATTTCTCCTGCCGCTGACATACCCCAAAGCTATAGATCACAAAGGCATGTGGAGGTGTCACAAAGAAGAAGAAATAGAGTAGACATCATTCAATTGCTTTGTTTCTGTCTGCCATTAAGTCAGCATACAAAGATAACAATACTCAGCAATACCAGATAGCATTTCACTGTCACCTGCTTTGACTGGGCTAATAGTGTCCCTGTAGCTGCTTCAGACTATGATTCATGATGAAGTCTTTCCCCAGCACTTTTAAGGAACCATTTAAGCTACTGTCAATGGCAGATTTAAGGCCTGTCATTACTGTAGACAGGCTTCAGAAAGAAAATAAGAGTTTCTTTTGATGAAGGTTTTAGGACAATTTTATGATCAGATTTTTAAAGGTCTTGCTTTGAAAACACTGAGAAGCTGATTAAACAATTTTTTTCAAAGTTCGTCTTGATAGGTTTTTTTTGTCATAATTGGTCCTAATATACCTTTTTGATGATCTACTTTTTTTTTTCTTATCCCCCACATTACTAGGGTTTTTTAATGCCTAAAGGATATCTTTGTACTACCCAATTATGCTGCAACAGAACATTGAAAATGTACAGAACATAGAAATTAATTTCTCATGTTATGATTAAAAGAATAAAAAAAAAAAAAAAAAACAACAACAAAAACCACCCGACACTCTAAAATCCATTGTGGTATTTCTCTGAGTATTTTGTCTTCCTACATGTATGGTGTTTTCTTCCCTGGCTTCTGGATTTGTCACATATCTGGGAAGAGTATTTGAGTTCTTCGGTCTTTTTGTAATAATACCTAAGTCCTTTATTCTGGTCCTTTTTTTGTGGTATATTACCTTTTCTAGACACATTCTTTTTTAGGTGTTTGGTTCCTTACTTTATTGCCTTCCTTTTTTTTACACTAAATCGAATGAACTAGTTATTTGCTCATGCTCTTAGTCTATTTTCATCTTTCTGACTCTGGTTGCCCTTCTTTATGGTGACCTTATCTGCCCTTCAAACACTTTGCTTTCCTTTCAATTTAGTTCTTTTATAGCTTAATCTTTTCTTGAGGCACAAACAGCTTCAATTGTAAGCCTTGAACTTAATTTGATTTTATCTACAATAAAGACTTTTTCTTTTATGCTTTCAGGACACGTCTTATTTATTTAAGATGGATCAGAGCATATTACATTCATAATGTTTATTAGATTAGTATTTTTCATGGTAGAGAAAAAAAAAAAGAGACAAATATAGTGTTGGCAGCTTCCTGTGTTTGCATAAATACCACTAGACCTAATAGGTTAAAAAATACTTTTCCATAGCATTTTCCTCTTTTATTCCATTCATGTCCTAGGGATGACACTTGTTCATTATTTTAGCCTTAATGAAGAGTACTTAACTCTTTTGACACCTTACTGTTATTTCAGAAGTCCTAGCTGAGGAGAAAGAGTGGTCCAAGCTGAAGCTGGAACTGAATCTGGCAAAGGACACAGAGAATAAAAAGAAAAGCTTCTACAGGTATGTTAACTAGTGAAAAAATGTCAAAGAAGGGATATTCTCCTTTCCCAATAAGCAGTGCTGGAAAATGGGTAACATTTTTGCCTTAGTCTTTAATGACAACCTCTCTTCCCACACATCTTCAGCAGGTGGACAGCAGGATGGGGGCTGAGGGAGCAAAGTTCATGACCACCTGAGGAACCTGAATGTACATTAAGTCCATGCGTCCCAGGGTCCTGAGGAAATTGGCTGATGTCAGTTCCAAGCCACTTTCCATGATATTTGAAAAGTCATGATGGTGGCAGGAAAAAGGAAAACATTTTGTCCTTCTTTCAGAAGAGTAGAAAGGAGGATCCTCTCAGCCTCACCTCTGTGCATGGAAAGATCATGAAACAGATCCTCTGAGAAGCTGTGCTAAGGCACGTGGAGGACAGGGAAGCGATTTGGGACAGCCAGCACAGCTTCACAGGGGGCAAGATCTGCCTGACCCACTCAGAAGCCTTGTATGGTGGCATGAGTACATGAGTGGACAAGGGAAGGGCTGCAGAGATTATTTATCTGGGCTTTTATAGAGCCTTTGATACAGTCCCCCACAATATTCTCTCTAAATTGAGAGAAGATGTATTTTATTGGTGTACTGTTGTATGGATGAGAAAGTGGTTGGATGGCCAGATCCAGAGTGCAGTAGTCAATAGCTCAGAGTCCCAAATGACCATCAGTGACAAGTGCTGTCCTTCAGGGTCCATATTCAGACCCCTGTTATTTATTATCTTCATTAATGGTATAGAAAAAGGGCATGCTCAGCAAACTTGCAGATGACACCAAGCTGTGGTGAGATTGACGCATCTGAGGGATGGGATGATATCCAGAGGGACCTGGAAAAGCTGAAGTAGGGGGAGCATGAGTTTAGCAAGACCAAGTGCTGGTGCTGGATCTGGGCAACCCCTGGTATCACTCCAGGCTGGGGGATGAACAGATCCAGACCAACCCTGAAGAGAAGGACTTGGGGGTGCTATGGGTGAGAGGCTGGACATGGCCCAGCCATGTGCCCTTGCAGCCCAGAATGACAAATGTGTCCTGGGCTGCATCCAAAGCAGCGTGGGCAGCAGGGGAGGGAGGGGATTCTGCCCCTCTGCTCTGCTCTGCCCCACTGAGACCCCATCTGCAGTGCTGCACCCAGCTCTGGAGTCTCCATGAGCAGAAGGCTATCAGCCTGTTGGAGAGAGTCCAGAGGAGGCCACCAAGATTATTTGAGGGATGGAGCACCTCTGCTATGAGGAAAGGCTGAGAGAATTTGGATTGTTCAAAAGCTTCAGGATGACCTCACTGCAGCCTTCCAGTACCTGAAGGGACCCTAAAGGAAACATGGAGAGAAATTATTTACAGGGTTAAATTAAATGTTAGGAAGAAATTCTTTACTGTGAGGGTGGTGAGGCACTGGAACAGGTTGCCCAGAGAAGTTGTGGATTCCTTGGAAGCGTTTAAGGCCATGTTGGATGGGGCTTTGAGCAACCTGATCTACTGAAATGTATCCCTGCCAATGGCAGCGGGGTTGGAACTAGATGATCTTTAAGGTCTACTCCAGCCAAAGCCATTCTGTGATTCTTTGGTTCTATGAAAATGTTTATATGGGCACAGTTTATTATGTAAGAGTTACCATGCAGAAGCACTTTGATGAACACAAAAAATAAATATGATACAAATAATTTCTGATGTCCTTGCTACAACATTAGGGCAGAAGGTCATTCCTGAAAGAAGAAAGTATTGTAATGCAAATTACATTTATTTTCTCCTGTTTGCTGCTAGAGAACAGAACATTCTGACAGATCTTCCCACATGCATTGCTCAAAATATGTAGCTTCTTATTAGTTCATCTAAATTATAACATTTTAAATGAAAAATATGGGAAAATAATTCTGCTTTACAGTATAGTGTCAGACCTGCAAAGCTATTAAGATTAGTCTACTGTCCCTTATTGTTCCTCTTTGTGTCATCAGGCAGTGAAAAAATAATTCCCAGTAGCCTGCATCCTGTGAAATTTTCTTTCTGATCCACTGAATACAGTGTTAGTTTTTCATAGTCATAGCTTCTCCTCTTTGACTTCATGGGACCAGATGGCACTGGATCAGTTTGTATCTATTTCACTTCAGTGGGGTCACTCCCTTTTAGGTCAGTATGAGGTTTTCTTCTACCATAACATTGCTTGGAGCTACCATAACATCATTCTTGAAGTCTACACTTGATTAAATGTTAAACATTTACTAAAATAAAAAATGAACCAACTAAAATTGGTTTTTTAATTCTTTTTTTGGCATACTTAGACAAATTATTTCAGTGACCTCTGTCACGAGCTCTGCCATGACATGTACCAGTTTTAGCTGAGCTAGAATTAATTTTCTTCACAGTACTACAGGGCTAAGTTTAGGATTTGTGATGAAGTCAACACTGATACCTGTATTGGATCTGGCTGAGATAGAGTTAATTTTTCTTTAGCAACCCTCACAGTGCCGTGCTTTGCACTAGTGGCTGGAAGGGTGTTGATAACACATCAGTGTTTGGGCTTCTACTGAACAGCACTATCCCCCTCACATTCTCCCCCACCTTCATCAAGGGGCTGGGAGTGGGCACAGTTAGGCCAGTTTACCCAAATTAACTAAAGGGTCATTCCATACCATAGGATGTCAGCTCAAATATCAAAGCTAAGGGAGAGGGGAGGCACTGGGGACATTTGTTATGCTACAGTGTTTGCCCTCTGGAGCAGCTGCTCCATGTGCTGAAGCCCCACATCCTGGGAAATGTCTGAACATTCTTTGCTGATGGAAATTAGAGACTAATTTTTCCCTTTGCTTATGCAAACATTTGCTTTTCTTTTTTCACTTTAGTAAGCTGTCTTATCTCAATCTATGTGTTGTTTTCCATCCTATTCTCGCCCCCCCGTCTCGCTGGGAAGTGATAGAGGGGCTTGGTGGGCCCCAGGGTCAAACCACTACAATACCACAGGGTTTTTTTACTGATCACTGATCAGTGCTTCCACAGGGTTAAGGATTTTCTGTCCCACACCTACCCCTGCAGTGAGCAGGCTGGGAGTGCACAAGGAGTTGGAGGGGACACAACCAGGACAGCTGTCCCCAGCTGACCCAATGACTGTCCCACACCACATGATGTCATGCTCAGCATATGGAGCTGGAGGAAGAAGAAAGTGGGGAATGTTTTGAGAGATGGTGTTTGTCTTTCCAAGTCACTGGTCTGTGTGGTGAAGCCACTCTCATCTTGGGATGGGTGACCACCTGCCTGCCCATGGGAAATGGTGAATTAATTCCTTGTTTGGCTTTGCTTGTGCACACAGATTTTGCTTTACCTGTTTAATTGTCTTTATCTCAACCCACAAGTTTTGCCCATTTAACACTTCCAATTTTCTCCTACATGCCACCAGAGGAAAGTAAGCAAGCAGTTGTGTGGGATTGAGCTGTCCATTGGGGTTAACCTACAATAAACCCTTACCTCAGGAGCAAAACATTGTGTCCCCTACCAAGTCTCACACTGCTGCTAGGAGTATTATTTACAGCAGTAAAACAGCTCTTAGTAAAGGAAATTGTATGGAACTGAGCTGCCACCTTTCCCTTCAGCATGTTATCATTGCTTCTAGAAACTCCTGGGGCTCAAATCATTCATTTTATAGTTAGACAAAGAGTTTGTGATCCTGACAAGAAGATTTATTTAAGCTTCTGAGAGAAGGCATTGTATAATTTTCACTAGAACAGAAAATATTCTTACTTAAATGCATATATGTATTCCAATGCACGAGCAGACTTAGGTAGTCACCTCACAAGTACAAATTGGCAGTACTAGCTTGAACTTATTTTCAGTCAATAAGTCAAACAGGACTATTTTTTTTAGTAGCGATTGAAGTATACTTTCCTAGATAAGCAGTGACCTATTTTTTTCTTCTCTGTGTGCAGCTTCAAGCAGCTGATTCACCATTCAGTTGCACTTATATCATGGCAGATCTGTAGCAGTCAGCAATGGGAGAATTACAGGGTTGCTTTTTTAGGAGTTTTTGGGTTGGGTTTGTTTTTTGGGGTTTTGTTGATTTTGGAGTTTTTTTGTTTTTTGTTTTTGGGTTTTTTTAACATTTAAGGGAAAAGTAGTCTTTTTTCTCCGAAAGGGAAGGAAAAAAATTGGGGAAAAAAATAAGTAAACTAAAATTGAAGCTCTTTTTGTAGCATCAACAATGCATCAAAAGCAGAGATTAGACTATTAAGTACTTCAATTTCTTCCGGTGGAAAATCAAATTAGTTTAATTAATCCTCATGGATGATTCAAATACCATATGGCAGATGCATTTATTCAAAGCGACATACCATGCTGGCTTAGCATAGTTATCATTTTGTCCCTGGAATAAGAAACATATTCCTGATCCAGATGCATCTAGATGTTGAAAATTACAGAAAAATTAACTGTTCATAAATTGATTGTTCACACTCTTTTCCCCTGAGAGGACATATGAAAACATATTAGTTCTCCATGTCTGCATTCTGCAGGCTCTGGAGGATGCACTGCATCTTTTTCTGTCATCACTTTTTTTTGGCTGAAAAGAGCTGGCATACACAATTGGGAATGTAGTGGTAAGGAGACAAGGGGAGAATATGTATAGCCAAACAGGAGCTAAAATAGAGGTTTTCCAGTCAGCACCAAGTAGTAGGTGAGATGCAGATATTCAATACTCTGAATCCATTCCTTTCTGTTTAACTAATTACTGTGATTTACCTGGAATTGGTTCTTCTGTAAGCATGTTCAAGAGTCTTCAAATACTCCTGCAGCAACAATTATAACAATAGTTAAAAAGATCATATCCATGTGGAAGCTGAATGTGATTCCCTGAGCATGTGGCGAGGAGGCAGCATGTTGCAAGTATGTTACAGATCTGTTCAGGAGGAAATTTCATCTACTTGATGTATGTATAAATATTTTGCTTTCTAATTCTACTTCTTATCGATAGTAGGCTTTACAGATGTACTTGCTCCTCACCCCTTCTTTCCCTTCTTTCTATAGAAAATTTGTAACATTATGGTCAATATCAGTGAAATTCAGTGACATGTTAAATGCCAAAAAAGAGATAGTGGGTGGTTACATGCTTCATGAGCAGCTCTGGGATCTCAAGTGTGCTCTCTCTGATAAAAGGTGGAAATAGTTCAGGTGCTGTCCTTCCAGTGAGGGGGAAGGTGGTTTCCACTTAACTTGGCTACAGCTCAAGAAATACTTCAAAATCCAAATCTAACTATATAATTGTAGGGATGGGTGGAAACTTGAGAGATTGAGATCATGAAATGACAAAAGCCCAAGGGAAATAAATTTCATTAGTTCCATTCCTCAAAAAATAACTTCCACATCTCTTTTTTTGTTTGTTTGCTTTCTTGTTCTTCTTACTAAAATGTGTAGCTGTCACCTAAGCTTATAGGGAGAAATAATGCATAGTAGCTTTAAACTGCAACATAAGAATAAAAAAAAATAAAAGAAAAGGCATTCTTGGAAGGAGGTAACATTAATCGGTCACTTCTTTCTCAATTTTGCCATAGAATTTAAAAATTCACCTAAATAATTATTTTCTTTACTTCTCCCACAATTAAAAATTATTAACAATTAGCACATCTGTAAGGTGTTGAGAGGTTTTGTTCTTTGGCATTTGGGAAGCAATTAAATAATCTCTGTAGGGAATAGTGTTTTGTGAGTGCTATATTTAAGACATATATACATGATACATACATGGGCACACACACTGGCCTTTCAACACATCAAGACATAATGAGATTGTAAATAAGTACATTTGGAGCATTGTTGTAGACAATATAGGAAAGGTACTTTACGAAAATAGTTTAACGTTTTAAGATAGTGGTCCACTGAGCCATGTAGTCAAGAAAGAAATAATAAAAAGGAATAATGAAAAGAGATAATAAGGACATGGATTAGTACTGCAAAGTCCATTTGGAGGTAACAGAAAGAGAATTTGTTCTTAATCTGTAGGACTAAGGCTAGGGATAGTGATTCAGATTAGAGAACATGAAAAGCAAACTATGCAGAATTTACTCAAGGATGCATAATATTATATTAATATAACCCAGAAATGCAAGCTTTTTCCATTTTTCTACAACAAATATGTGGTCTCAAGAATACCAATAGTAAAAAATGCATTGAAAATTTTTTTAACATATTACTATGTAAATATTTCTTCACTGAGTGTCTCGCTAAGTTTTAAAATCAGGTCCTCTGTACCCTTTTTTCTCTGAAACAGTTACCAGAAACTCCCACAATGGCTGTTTTCCTCTTCTGTGTAAAGCACAGATCTGGCATACCATTTCCAGGTCCTCTGGCAATAGCTATGCCATGGGACATTCTTGGTTTCACCTGGCCTTACTATACTTTCTCCATTGAAAGAAGCCTGGACAAGAACTCTAGGGAAAATTATTGTACAAGCCTGACATGGCTCTAATAAAAGTCTCCAATTTATTTATAAGGGGAAAAGACTGCAGTAAGGTTTATACTGATGACAAATGGTAATTAAATTCAGCAGAGACAGACCTTTAAATGAGAATTATAGGTATTTTTTCCTCCTTGGCTCATTCTACCAAAGCCCATCCCAGGAAAAGCCTAGCTGAATTGTCCTGTGCTGAGTTCTGTACTGCAATACCAGGAATTCAACCACTATTCCAAAATTTCCCTTTTGAGGCAAATTTGAATACTCCTAATCATTGCCTGTGCATAGCCTAGAGAACATTTTTAAGACGACCCTTTAGGGGTTAAACAGAGAGGATAAAAGTTTTCTAATATCTTTTCCAGAGCTTTAACTGTATTTGGAAAACTTTGTGACTGCTAAATTGAAGACATTGTGTCTCTCATCTAAAACACTCTTCTAAGGATTCCTGTGAAAACAAAGAATGGATTTACATACCTCTAGAGGGAAATAGGAGTTCAAATCCCTTTGAATATCTGACTCTCTGTGCATCTATAAAAAGGACTCACCTGTTTTGTGATCCTCCATGTTTTTTGTTTCTCCCCTTATCACGTTATGCAAATATAAAATTTTCTATTCCATTCTTTTGAAATCCTGACTTGCTCCTCCCTAACTTTTTGGATGTTGCAGCCTACTTCTGAGCATGAGTGACTGTTCAGCTTCTGTGTTCCACGCATTTTCTCTTTTTACAACTGCATTTATTATTCCTCCTTTCTCTCTCTTTAATCTTCCATTACCACATTGCCTATCTAGGCTGTTCTACATAATCCAGAAAGCCTCTTTGTGCTTAATATGCTTGTACAACAGCAGAGAATGACATTTCCTCTCTTCTTTGCCAATTAGAAGCAGCACAACAAGAAATTGTATGAGATTCCTTGGTATTCTACAACCTTTAGAGCTTTTAGGACATAATATCTTTATCTTTGCTAATGAGTACAAAACTACCTGGTCCTTCTCTAAGCATGTTATAAAGTTTAAATTGATATAAAAATAACTTAAACAAAGGAGATATCAGTGGATGAGCAGAGCTTTCCTTGCTTAGATGCAAATCTGCACCTTCAGAAACCCCATCACAGGAAATTGATTAAAATCTTAGCATCGTTAAATAAAGATTTTTGTACATATTCATAGTACTGAAAGACAGAACACAGATGAAGAAGCTGCAATTAAAAGAAAAACCACACATTTTTAAAAAATAATGACCCTAGTGCAGTTTTCTTAGAAGGCTAATTTGCATATAAGTTCTTTGCAATTATTTGCTGAGATTTTAAACACGGTATTCCTTAAATTTCTGTCTTCCTCTCAATGATTTCTCTAAAACTAAATAATACATAATTCATTGACTTATCATCAAAGCCACTAGCTAGATGTTTGATCATTGAAACCTAAGACCTTACATTTATTTATATAGTACTTGAGAGACCAGGATAAGTCAACACTTTGAACCGCACTCTTCAGACTCCATAAATCTTCTAACTAAATTTTTATCTCTCTAATAAAAGTGATTGTTCATGGGTTGGTTAATTTTAAGTGGAGATGCACAGCACTTCTTTAACCTAATGGAGGAACATAGGATATGTTAATAAATTTATTTCTCTGTGTGTCACATAACTGAGGAGTTGTTGAGAAGCAAAGAATGAGATAGGCTGTGGTTTTGCAGTAGGACATGTAATTCAGGCTTTTTCTGACTTTTAAATAATAAAATAGTGGAATCTAATTTTGTCACCTAAAATATTTTCCACAAGCACCAGTGTTAGATAAGGACTTAAAAGTTTCATCTACCAATTTTGAGATCTATCAATGGAATCATCACTGCATTGAAAGGCTTCCCTCATTTCCATATTCATAGTCAGTGGGTACCCTACCTGAACATCACATCAAGTACATTTATAAGATTTATATTTTTAAATATATATCAATTCCTCTCTGATTCTGTCAGTCTTTGCATACTTTTCTTTTTAACCCTCTTTATGCTTAGTCCAACCTGATGATGCTCCCACTAGTAATTTCACTTACCTGCCAGTTTTCCCTTTATTAGCCAAATAGACATTAGCAGAGCCTGTCCTTCTTGTGCAGTATTTGGATTTTTCTTTTCTCCAAAGATCTCTGCCTTTAAACTCTCTCTATGAAATATGAAGGGGGAAAAGCAATAGCAAGGTTAAAACAAACAATTAGCAAAATTAGTGTAGCTAAGGGATGATATGGGTAATTGGTTTCCTCTGTCCTCAGGACTGGCCAGCATCAAATGGTATCAGTCACAAAAATTTGAGAAAGATACAGTGCAGAATCTCAAGGAACAGTGTTAATTAGACAAGTTTGTATTTTTAAATAATAAAGAGGTTACAAAAATAATTTAAAATATTTTTAAATCATACACAAAAATAGTTCATCATCCTGATTAATTTACATATTTCTCCCAAATATTTCTCCTTTTTTTTGTTTAGAATGCAATTCAAATGCACCTTTCCTAAGAGAAGTATGCTTTCTTATGCTGAATGTTCAGCTCTTTGCCTTCTACTCCCTTTCTCTCTCAGCAAGTGGAAGCCTTCAGCTACACTAAGTTTTGCTATAGAAAGATAAGCCTGCAGAATGTTGCTTTCCTTGTATGAATCACAGTCCAAACACATTCAGATATTAGAAGAGATAGATGGAACCGAGAAGTCATGTGAAAAAGAAGGGATGAAAACATTCTAAGAAAGGGAAAAGAAATAAATTTCTTTTAAGGAAAAAGATGAATCAGCTGAATAGGATAAATAAAACCTGAAGGTGGTGGTAACTGTCTGGGTGAAGAAACAAGTTACTTTTTTCTCTTATTGCTTCTGAGAGTTGCTATGCCTTTCTGGTTTTTTCTGCTTCTATGGTGATTCATCAGTAGAAATATCAATGTGATATAATTTATAATATAGTGGTAGCTCCAGAATGATTATACAAGCATTGAAGTTAGTTACCAACATTGCCCAGTGTGACTGAAAGGTTTCACAAAAGACTTCAGTAAAATTAACTTTATCTCAAAGCTCTTTTTTCTTTGATCAATTGTTCTCTCACCATGCTATGACTCTGCAAAATGTTTTAAGCTCAGTTGTAAAATTAAATGCAAGAGGGGAAAAAAGAAAAAAAAATTTTAAAGAAGGAGCATTCTTCCATTTGTTTAGCAAAACTGTGGTGAAGTTTCCATCTTTAGTTTTTCCAAGCTGGCTTTAAAAAATATCTATGATTACTGATAGTAATAATGGAAGGAGATTCTGAATGTGTCCTGGAATTGTCATTACTTTGGGGGATATTGTAACTAAAACAGATACCTGTTCCTCATAAATACAATACGTTAATCTTTAAGTAGAATTAGACTTACAGGCAGTGCAGGGACACTCAATCAATGAGGTAAGTGATTTCCTTCTGCAATATTTAAGTGAATGAACTTCTGTATAGGTCTGCAATTTCCTGAGATAAATGGAAGCTGTTTGAGCTGTTATGAAAGAGAAGGTAAAGGACTGAACAAACTCATTAAACACTGGCTATTGTCTGTGACAGAACATGATGGACAAGTTCTGAACATAATTCAGAACTTTATTGCAATCTGCAATAAAACCTAATTATATTTAACCATTCCCCTTTCAGTCTTCCAGTCTTTTTACATTCTTTGGTTCAGACTGCATTCAGCATTTACATCTTGTAATATTTACTTCCAAGGCTAGTGGATTAGACATACTCTTTGATAAGATCTAAAGCGTTTTCAGGAGGGCATAATCACATTCTATTCTGGCAGATATTAGGTGATAATACAGTTTGAGGAAATTGTTTAATGTGTTTAGGAGCGATAGTGCATTTACTGCAGTGGCTTTCCCCAGATGCAGGGTCCAACAGGAATCTGGAGACTAGAATGGATGTTATTTTTTACTTTAAGACAATGGCAGGGCTTATGTCTAATATTCTAATTTCAAAGATGATAACACTCCTCCAGACAGCAATTTAGCTAAATTTTACTAACCACCAAGAAAGTTTTATACATTTGTCAGTCATATATATAGGATTTACAGAGTTTTTCTCCTGTATTCCAAATAAAGAAAGTGCTAAAAGGAGTTAATATTTTTATGTTCATATTCAAGATCTTTCTTCACAGGAGCTCCATTTGCATAATAAGAAAAACCTAAAATAAAAAATGTATTTGTTTGAAATAGTTTTGGGGATGGCAGAGGTTATATTTCTCATTGTGACAGCACCAGAAGGAAGTCCTGGCTGGCGTTGTTCTTTCAGAAATATTGAGTTTACCACTGCTGACAATTAGCAGGTTTAGCCACTTAACGGGTACTTAAACTGTAAGATTTTATTTTATTTCTCTATAACTGAAATCTATAAAAAATATTTATGTCTGTAACAAGTATAAACAATTTAAGCAGTATACATGAGTACACGAATAAATTCATTTATTGTATGTATTTTATATATGTTATCAGTTTTAACCAGTGACATCAGCCAAATGACAATTATCCAGCTCAAAAAGTCTTTCCAAACACAACTTCCAGTTCAAAAATAGGTTCAGTTATGGAGACAAGAGCTCTAATTGCAACAGCATTGCCTTAGAAAATTACACCAAGCTGAGTGGTGACACACCTGAGGGACAGCATGCCATCCAAAGGAACCTGGACAAGCTTGAGAATTGAGCCCAAGGGAATCTCATGAGGTTCAACAAGGCCAAGTGCTGGTGCTGCACCTGGATTAGGGAACGCAGGGCCTGGGCGAAGCACGGATGCAGGGGAGCTCTGCCAGGAAGGACCTGGGGGTGCTGTGGGCAAGAGGTTGAACTTGACCCAGCCATGTGCCCTTGCAGGTGAGAAATCCAAATATGTCCTGGGCTGCATCCAAACATTGTGGGCAGCAAGGGAGGGAGGGGATTCTGCCCCTCTGCTCTGCTCTGGTGAGATCCAACCTGCAGCGCTGCACCCAGCCCTGGGTCCCCAGCACAGGAAGGACATGGAGCTGTTGGACCAGTCCAGAGGAGGCCTCAGAGATGATCAGAGGGATGAAACACATCTCCTGTGGAGAAAATCAGAGGGTTGTTCAGCCTGGATAAGACTCCAGGGAGACCTTATTGCAGCCTTTCTATGCACAAAGGGAGCATCTAAGAAAGATGGAGACAAACTTTTTAGCAGTAACTGTTCTGATAGGACAAGATGTAATGGTTTTATACTGAAAGAGAATAGATTCAGACTAGATATGAAGAAGAAATTTTTGTCATGGAGGTGGAGCACGTTGGCCAGGAAGGTCATACCCTTGGAAACAGTAAAGGTTAGGTTGGACAGGACTCTGAGAAACTTGATTTATTTGAAGATGTCCCTGATTTTGGGAAGAGGATAGGACTANCGGATGCAGGGGAGCTCTGCCAGGAAGGACCTGGGGGTGCTGTGGGCAAGAGGTTGAACTTGACCCAGCCATGTGCCCTTGCAGGTGAGAAATCCAAATATGTCCTGGGCTGCATCCAAACATTGTGGGCAGCAAGGGAGGGAGGGGATTCTGCCCCTCTGCCCTGCTCTGGTGAGATCCAACCTGCAGTGCTGCACCCAGCCCTGGGTCCCCAGCACAGGAAGGACATGGAGCTGTTGGACCAGTCCAGAGGAGGCCTCAGAGATGATCAGAGGGATGAAACACATCTCCTGTGGAGAAAATCAGAGGGTTGTTCAGCCTGGATAAGACTCCAGGGAGACCTTATTGCAGCCTTTCTATGCACAAAGGGAGCATCTAAGAAAGATGGAGACAAACTTTTTAGCAGTAACTGTTCTGATAGGACAAGATGTAATGGTTTTATACTGAAAGAGAATAGATTCAGACTAGATATGAAGAAGAAATTTTTGTCATGGAGGTGGAGCACGTTGGCCAGGAAGGTCATACCCTTGGAAACAGTAAAGGTTAGGTTGGACAGGACTCTGAGAAACTTGATTTATTTGAAGATGTCCCTGATTTTGGGAAGAGGATAGGACTAGATGATCTTTAAAGGTCCCTCCCAACACAAAAAATTCTATAATTCTCTGATTCTATGAAAATTAAATATTCACTAAGTCAATCCCTCTGTAATCCTACCACCTTAATAGAAAACAGGCAACCTCTTGGAGACTATTTGAATTTTTAAGACCATGTAAATTTTAGACTTGATTTATAGGAATTACCACCACCGAGGCTATAAAATTACTCTTATGGGTGTTTTCTTGTATGTTCAGCTGCTCAGAACAACAGCATAGTACAATATGGGAGCCCAGTGAAAGCTACTGACAATGTATCTGAAAGCCTTTTCTATATTTGGGCTCACATTTACCCAAGAGTGTGAAATAGAAAGGTTTTCTTCATTCATAAAAATCTATCTTATTAATATTAGTAAAGACAGCCAAAATTTAATACAAAGCTCTCTGCAGACAGCTCATGGATTTTCACTGTTCCATGGCCACTGCCTCTGAGTCACTGTGTAGAAAGAAAAAAATAAGTAAAAAAAAATTCAGTTTTCTGAGTTCAGTTCCTTCCCGGGATTTGCACACATGTATATTCTAGGGATAGGGAAAGATTGCTTTATACGTAAAACCTCACCTCTTCTGTAGACACTTTTCCTCATCCTGCCATTTCCAAGACAAACTAGTGAAAACCCTGATCATCAGTTTTCCCAAATCTCAGCCCACTGACCTATAATGTGCATGCACAGCAAAATCAGGTCTATTTTTATTTTGATTTAGACAAAACTGAGCCTATAATCCTAGGGTTTTGGAAAATAAAATTGAAAAGGAGAACGTGTCCTATGCCAATGAGAGTGCCTAAGCCTGCAGACAGCTTCCTGCTAAGGCTGAAGAACAGCTGAAGACATCAGCATGTCTACCATTAAAAAGGCTGGTGAAGAGCAGCTGTTTTCTCTTGATCAAGTCTGTGTCACACTTAGGGCTCAGAGCCTGTATCCATCCCGTGGATCATTATATAGAGACTTACAGGCACACAATCTGTAGGAGAACTGCTCCTGAGAGGTGGAAGGGGAACAGCAGCAGAAAAGAAATCTGAGGCATTACAGTAGATAACTCCTACAAATATAATGAGTGAGAGAATTAGCTGCACCGTGATTTGAAAGGCTGAAAATAGGTGAAATAAACCCTAATAAACCCTAATGGTCTACATCTATAAAATGTTATCCAAGAGAAGATTTATCCTGAATCTCAAATCTTGTGCTCTGTGCTCCTTCCTGCGACGACAGGGACTCAATCCTAAATTCCTTTTTCTTCATTACAAACTGAAAAGCCATTTAAGCCCTTGGAAATGGTTATTCCTGTCTAAAGAAGGGACATGCAAAATAGATCAGCATCTCCTCACCACTGGCACTGCAGCCCCTGTGCTCACCTGGCACATTGGGGTATCTGAATGGATGTCTCTGACTGCAGCCATAAATCAAAATAGCATCAAGCCAGCTGAATAATGGTGTGGTTGTCTTGGGGTATTTCTTCAAAAACACTTCAGAGATTAAGACAAAGTTTTAGTCCTGCATCAAACCCACCAATTCACTCTTTGCAGTGCTTTACAGTGTTTCCAATGTGGTCAGCCTGAAGAGTAACAGCAGGGCTAGGGCTTGAGAAGTGAGTTAAAAGAAGTTATTGAGCATTTTTCTGTGTATTTATAACGTTGTTAAAAAATCAAGCTCAAATATGTTACTCCAATCTAGCTGCTGATGTGTCATTATGCAGCCACAGAAATTGTCATGTTGTGAGCAGTGTACAGAATGCACACGACAAACAAAAACAGGAGTGGGTTTTTTAACATAGAGAGGGGCCTGGCTTACAATACAAAACCTGGTTTGCATTATCCACCTACATGAGAGAATTTTTTTAATATCAGTTCAATGGAAATATTTTTCTGAGATAGGCTAAGATACTGAACTGTCCTTTAAAATGCCACATGTGACCATACATTAAGTGATCTAGAAAGAAACCTGTAAGGAAAGGCTCTAGCAAAGTTTGGACAAATACCAGGTCTGTGAGTATAAATCTCCTTCAGCCAACAGTTGTAGCCAGAAAATTTTATATAAACAACTTTGCTTTGTTTTACCTTTAAATATCACTATATAACAGATGCATTATAATGTGCTGTAGGAAAAAAATAAAACCATTTCAGAGGCAATGGAGAGAAATAAGATTTCTTTGGAGTAGACATTAAAAAAAGTTTACGCACAACTTTTCACACAGGGTTTAACTACAAGGTCAATGTTAGTATCTCAACATTTAGCTAGGACACTGGGAAATAAATATATTGCTCTGAGGAGAGAAAAATGTGCAAAATTTTTCATTGTAAGGGATCTTCTCATGTCTCTTTAAGTAGGATTTGTAGAGTAAAAGAAAAAAATATATATCCCCCATTGGTGGTGAAAAGGAGAGCTGACTTACTGTAAAAGGCTCATTTAATGGCTTTTGCATTGTAAAGAAGATGACAATTCCCAGGGAGAAGGAGCAGCCTTTGGCTTGTCAGTCTTAAAGAAGTGCACTCAGTACATAGCTTCAATGAAGATAGATATCAATAATAAGGCAGGCAAAACTGATGAGTTTGGGACCAATTTGCATAAACTGGTACTTATGATTCTGAAATGCTCACACTACAAATACTGAAACCATACTGATTTCATTCTAACAGATATAACGCATTAAAAGAGTGCTATTTATCTACATAAATAAAATTTCTGTGCTGGATATGAAATGGTGCTTCAGGAATTCCCAAATTTTTCAACTATTCTACTTATAGCAAGACAACCAGTTACTTTATGAACACAGCAATATTTATCACAGGCTTTAGCTATAAATTGGGGGTGGGTATTTATTTTGATTTTTCTCAATAGAAAAGAACTGGAGATCCAAGACTTTGGATGATAAAATACACTGGAAAAACATTCATGCTAAATTGTTGTGGTTGTTTGGTTTTGTGGGGCTGTACCGAGGAGGGTTAGACTTTCAACAGAAGTATATTCCTGTCTGCTAATGTGTGGCAAGAGTAGCTATTTAAATCACAAATTGATATGTTTTTCCCGTGCATCTTCTACAAAGATTCATCTGCAGCATCATTAATCTACTCTGATTTGGTGCACACAGTGACATCCACTGGTGCAGAGCGTTTTTGCTACAGGAATCACAGAAATACCATGTGTTGTGATTGATTCACATTTTGAAAGCAATTTCATTCCTTCTATGCTATCTAATGCAGGACAGCATTTAATACTGCTTAACTTTAGTCATGCAAATATTCCCACACGGAAATAAGTTTCAGCATTTTGCTCATTGGAGTCAAGGCACCTTGCAAGACTCAAACTTGAAAAACACTTGGAGTTCCATACTGGAAGGATTCCCATCTCTTCTATCTGGTTTGTCTCTCAACTTACCAAGAGAACATAGTGCACAATTTATGACTATCTACAGGTTAAGCACATGTTCCTCTTTTCCTTTTTTTCTCCTCTCCACCTTCCACAGCTGGCCCAGAGTTCATGTGGCTGAGGGAGAAGCTGAGAATGAGGACGAAATGTATTGTATTCCACAATCTCATGTCACTTTCTGCCTACATGAAGCAATCTGGAGAGCAGAAATCACCTTCCCCAGGATTCAGCATGTCTGGGCTTTATGGACCCAAGAAGATGAACAGCAACAGATAAACCAAAGCCTTTTTGGACTGCACCTATTTTCCAGCCTCCTGGAAAAAACACAGTTTAACAACACTGTTCAGTGCTTCTTGGATGTGTTGGAGTCATTTCACACATTCAGTGCAGCACCTGCAAAAATTTCATAAAAACACAGGCAGAAATGCAGGTGTTCTGCATATAACAAACTAATCTCTCTCTGTCCTTTGAGGTTATGGTGATGTGCAAAGCTGTATTGTTTCAGGGAGCAAAATCACAGATGAGTGGATTTAGAGCAAACTAGGAATCATATGTAATGTCTCTAAACTAAATAACAGGCAATTATCTCAACAGGATTTCTTTTTGTGCAACTGTAAGATGAGGGAGGGATTACTGTTGGCTGTATTTACAGTTAAATTAGTGTTTTCTCAAAAATGTAATAATTTTAAAAAGTGGGTTTGTTTTCAGTTGGAGGGTTCAAAGTAATTTTTATTGGTCCCACCTATGTTTAAAGATTACAGTGATATATGCTGAAGAGTCTTTCAAATTATAATACATTTTGAACTGAAGATGTAAAAAATGAAAAATTTGGACATTTTTGAGGTTAAAAAAGTGAAAATGTGTTCTTCCTAATAATATTTACTATTTATTTTTTTCTGAAATTAATTTTTGAATCAACAATTATGATAGTCATATATGCTAATATATCATCAAACTCTAGAATCCATTTCAGTTTTACACGTCCAAATATTTGCAATAATTTTAAAGCAGCTTTGAATACTAAGATGAATTTTTTTTAATGAGTCTGCTCCAAAACCCTGGACCTGTCAAAAATTGCCAGAATACCTCTAGCTGACTGCTCTGTAAAGTTGGTGTGTTACAACTACAGAGAGCCTCCTTTTCCTTTATATCATGTTATGCACCATTACCAAGCCTGTCAGCTGAATCCCAGATCTGTAGTCTCTGGTTCCAGTGACAGCTTGCAAAATAAAAAGAGCAGAGTCTTGCTCTTTGGATAATAGATTTTATCTTTTTTTCAGTGCATACAGTTTAGGCAAAAAACCTTTTTTAGACTTTTAAACTGGGCAAATTTGATTTGGAAGAAACAATTAACAGGTGTTGATGATCAATTCTTTCAACTGACTTTGGGCTTTTTAAGTTAAATTTATACTTTTCAGATCACAGACTTCCAACTAAGCATACAAATACTGATTTTTTTAAAGTCTTCTGACTACAAAAACCTCTCAAAACCAAGCAGATACAGATCCTGTGAAATCCAGAGTTGCAAATAAAACAAGCAATCTTACTGAAAAAATACAAATTATCATGTGTTTAGGGGTTAATTCCTAAAGTAAGGGGAAGTATACATTACTTTCATCTCATTATTTGTTTCCTCCAAAATCTAAGATATTGCCTGATTATTTGGGAAAATACCACTTCCATTTCACCCTTTTCTCTTTTTTTCTTCTTTTATTTAAGAAAAAAACAAGTGCTGTTGTGGTTTCTAACTACCTTACATATTCTACTGGACACATTAGTTTTGCTCTTTAAATATTTTGGTTCTTTATTTAACAAAGCTGCTATTTCTATCACTTTTAGCAACACAAAGTATAACAGAAGACACTATTTCAGCACTCAAAGATTCAGTTTCCTGGTGCAGCTCAGTGTCCATTCCAATAAGCTTGTGCAACAGCTATATGGGTGCAGAAAAGCAGCTGTGCATTCTCTAGCCAATTACCAGTGCCATGGAAAAGTCATAATGTGTGTAAAGCTTTTGTCTCATTTTCCCCTGAAGTCCATAAAAAAAAATATACAATCAAGTAGTAATGCTGGAGCAAAGCTGAAGAACTGGCAAAGGTCACACCTGAGGAAGGGGAAAACACAGCTGCTTTCATAACATTCAGATGTTCAACCATTCTATAAATGCTAATTTAATACCCATCCTTGGATTTCAACAATCTCACTCATTTTATCAGGGTAGATCTTGCTAAGAACTGAAACCCCCTCTAGCTTTATTCATCTCTTCCATCCCCCAGCTATAATTTTATATCTTTTCTCACACCACTTTTCTCTATCAATTTTAATACCAACTTTACTGTACTGTCCTTACAAGTTCCATAATATTTTCAATGGTTACATTGTAGTACAGAGCTGTTAGCAGAGCCAAGGCCTTTTCTGCTCCTCACCTCACCCTACCTGCCAGTAAGGAGGGTGGGGGTGCACGAGGAGTTGGGAGGGGACACAGCTGGGACAATGACCCCAGCTGACCCAAGAGATATCCCTGACCATGTGGTCTCATGCTCAGCATGCAGAGCTGGGGTCAGGGGGAAGAATGGGGGATATTCAGAGTGATGGTGTTTGTCTTCCCAAGTCACTGTTATGTGTCATGGAGCCCTGCTCTCCTCAGATGGCTGAACACGGGAAGTTCAAGCTGAATTCCTTGTTTTGCTTTGCTTGTGCAGGCAGCATTTTGCTTTACCTCATAAATTATCTGTCTTTATCTCAACCCTTGAGTTTTTTCCCCTTTACCCTTCCAATTCTTTCCCTCATCCCAGCAGGAGAGAGTGAGTGAGCAGCTGAATGGGGCTTAGTTGTCAGCTGGGCTTTAACCACGGCAGAGACATATAATTAGAAGACAAAAAAAGAAAGTTATTTTGGCCTGGTTTTACTCCATTTGGTATCTATGCAGATCGATCAATGTTTGAAAAAAACTTCTTGGTAAAAAAGTGTTTTTAAATTTGGGCTATGTGATTCCACATGTTTATAACATATTGCCATCTATTGGCAAAAGGGAGAAAATGCTAGCTTTTTGGTATGAACCTTTGCATTGGAAGTAAAAATCCTCCTTCAAGCATTCACACATAACAATACTTGTATGTGTACACAACTGCTATATAATAAAGCATTATATGTTGTTTGTGTAAGATATATCTTAAAAATTTAGTCCAGTTCTTCAAAAGTGAGAAACATAGTGTTCAATATAATGCTTAGAAGGATTTACCTTAAAACAAATACTTTCTTAGTATTACATATGAAATGTTTATGCCCTATTATAGGTGTTACAGGTAGCATGTTTCTGTGGCACAGGTCTAAAAATGTTAATTAATAACTGCTAACTCACAACACAAAACCCAAAAGAGATGAACTTTGTTATTCTGTATGATTATCTCTGCTATGCCAAATTTGTACATAAATCTCCACTAGCTGCTACTTGTTCCTTCCTCCCCATGGACATACAAATAATCCACTGCTTTGCCAGCAGAGGGTCAGCTGGTAAAAGTGCAGAGGGAAATGTTTTGATCCACCATGAGGAGACTCTAAATCAGTGAACTAACACAATATATGGCTTTCTTACCACGACAGAAATGCATTAAGGATGAATTTTCAGTCATGATGACAGCTAAATAAGCAGTTAATGTCTAGTAGATATCTTTGAGAATGTGTATGAACTTAAGCTACTTAAATAAAATTAAAACCAAAACCAGCCCTTTTCTTTCTGGAATTTTGGAGATGCAAAGGTTATTTCAACAGTCAAAAGCTTCTGTGTTGTTTTTCTGCCAGTCTCCCCCTTGAAAGTTAATTTAATTATTTGACTTACCTGCCCAGTAATTTCAAGAGGCCCACAGTAATTTAACTGCATGGACTGTAAAATGTCACACAAACTAATAACATACTGAAATATTAACTCAATGTTAGAAAAATCAATACGAGTCAAAGGTAGAGGAAGAGAAGAAACAAGTGAAAATTAAACAACGGATATACCACATGGATCTGGAGGATGATGGATAGGCTGAGGGTTAAGATTAAAAAATGGAAGTTCTAGGACATATTGAAAATGAAAGAAAATCAACTGACAAATAATTATTGAACCTAAACCTGCAAAGACATGCATCAGGGGAACAAGTTACACTGTTCAATATTTAATTCACTAAGCCTTTTTTTTTCCCCCTGGGCAGGTCAACTTCTGATTTGATCTACGTGGCCGGATGGGGATGTTAGAAGATTTAAAATATTTCTCACTCCCACTTTGTTGCCTGCCAGTGCCACAGAATGGACAGTGGGGGAATAACCTTTTCCTTCCTCCACAGGGATGGTAAAGAACAGGAAAAGGTCACATCCCCCAGATAATAGAATCTGGGACTCAGATCAACCCCTGTTCAATCCAGCTGCCAGCTCAATGCCTCCTGAAGCACTTTCCTGTCCTCAGCAAAGCCACATTTCAGTTGTTCTTATTCCCAAAAAATAAAGTTGATAGGCAGCTTCCAAAAAAAAGTCTGATATTAATTAAACCCAAGCCCCGTTATGAACTCTTTGGTATTTTTTATATATATATAATTTTGATATAACTGCGTCCCCACCCCAGAATTATTAGCTCTGGGAAGAGTAATGTAGAACAGGAAACTTGTTTTCCTGCTCTGGAGAACATGCTGAGGTCACAAAAACATCCTCTGCTCCAGTCTGGAGCAAACCCAAGAATTTTGACTCCTTTTAATGAGATAAAGAGAATAAAGTATTCCTGAAACTCAGCTGGGATGTTCTGACTTTTTCTGAATTTGAACAAAACTGCCAAACCAAATTATTCCACCTCCCAAGTCTATGATCTGCCACCAACAAATCTTCCTCTGTGTATTTCTCTTAGGGAAATTCTCCCCTGAAAGTTTTACTGCAGCTAGTATAGTCCCACAGGGAGCTTTATTCCATAAAAAAACATTCACTTCTGTCAGGTGGGAATAAAGTTACAGACTGTAAGGCTAAAGATAGTGTTGTATTCTTAGTTCTGCCCCCCTGCTCAAACTGTGACCTCCCATTAAGTCACTTAAAGATGTCTCTAAAGCATATGAATAATTCAGAAGGCTAATTTTCTTAAAGCTTTCATTCGATCAACTACATTTAAAAATGTGCTTCCTTTCTTACATTGCTGCTCTGTTTTCCCCTCTTCCCAGCAGTGAATTGCCATTTCTCTGTGTACTTTAGAGTTCTAAGTATGACAAATAGCGTTAATGAGCTATTATCAAAAGCTGGTCACCTCCCTGTGACTTTTTCAGCTTTCTGCCAGAGTTTCTGCTGAAACTCCTTTTAATATATGTATACTCTGAATGCATTGAAAATGGAGCACATAACTCACTCAGGCCTTTTCTTCTGGAGGGCAACAGCTCCCCTTAATCCATCACTGTAGCCCAATGAGGCTAATGCAATATTCTACTGCAAACTGTTATGAACATACTTTTCATTTTATAATGTCTTTCATCCAACAGAGATGGACCCCAAGGTGTTTTAGAGATTGCGTTGTATGGTGTGATAATAACAGTACATGGATCACTGCACTCGTGCTGAATTATAGACTCCTCGAGGTGGGAAGGCAGCAGACATCTCCCACTGCCAGGAGCACTATGCAGTATATTAAGGCAGAAATGAAGGCTACTTTATCCTCTCGTGCCCACAGGTGAATGCAGGTAGGCTGGACTATATTTCCTTGTGATATAATTTAGCCAGGAAATGAGAACTGACAGTGTCAGAAATACAGCCTGAATTTTAATCACTTCTGAGAGCATGTTGTTCCCTTGTGTTAGAGTTGAAAGAGAGCTTAAACTGTACAAATCCAAGGCCAGCTCTGCCTTAATCTCTACCTCAACAGAGCTCAGGACAACCTGAGGGTCGCCTGCTCCCTGTCAGGGGAACCTCCTACTGTTAGAAATACCAATGTAGTCCTGCTCTGATCATACCAGACGCTCCTGGAAGGGAGCATTAGGACACAGCAGCCAGCTCTTCCTTCTGAAGAGAGGCTGATAATTTCCATTCCCTTGGGGGTGGTGGAGACCACTGTCCCCTTTATTTCATGTGCTTACTTGTACTATTTGCATTCCTAGGTAATTTTTCTACGTTTCAGATGTGCAAAGCTCAGGCAGGTAGCATCTTTGTGAGTACAGTGAGAACTGCCACTGATCCAGTTGGAGAAACTCCAATTGGATCAGTGTTAGTGAACACTGTGTACACAAAGATGCTACCTCCTAAACCCTATTTGACAAAACCAGAAGAAAAGAAGATGAGAAACATAGATTCAGGATATGCACTTAATTTTTCAGTTTTATTGACTTCTTAAACTAAAGGCTGCAGGTTAAAAATGCCACTTTACAGTTTTTGTACCCTGTCTCAGGACACCTTAGTACTGAACGTAAGATTCTCTTTAGAATTTAGGATTAATTTGCAGGTAAAGGGAATGCTGTTACTGAGCAAAAATGTGAGCTCAGCCACCAGTTAATAAGTGTGTGTGTGTTCAAAATCTTCCCATGCTGCACCCTAAAGAGCTCACCTTTACTTCCTCAGACTACAAAGCAGTCAGACAAGACTCTCCTCACTGTATTTCTGTCATAACTGTGAAACAGTCACTTCTTTAAACCTCATAAGAATGGAGAAACCATCCTTTTGATTTAATACAGAGGCCAATCTCTTAGACTGACCATATCCAGACATTCTAAAAACTATGGAAGGCCTTTAAGTTTTGAAAGGACAATTTCATAGGACATCACTATAGAGACTATTCTAAAATAGGCACCACCTTTTAATGGGTTCAAGGCTTTCTGACTGACCTGATCCACTGCTACCCATGACTGGTGGAGTTCAGTGAGCCTGCTGCAGATACCCCAGGAATATCCTTAGACAAGAATAAGTGTGGAAGGGATCCAAATCAACAAATTATTATAATTCCTACATCTACTGAACTAACTGTAAAAAGATAAAAAGATAAGGATAAAGGATAAAAAGAATAGCAGCTGGCTAAAGATTCCATGTATACTTGTAGTGAAGAATTACTTTTTTCAGGACTCTTCATGTATTTCTTTACTTTAAACTCTTATTTTTGTGACAATGACATAAAACATGTTAAAAATATTTAAAAATCCTTCTGGATTTTTTATTGCAAGTGTCTGCTAATTCTGCTGTAACTGAGCAAAGTTCATTTTTCATGATTTCAGAACACAAAGCACTGAATTCTACTTTCCCCTTTAATTTCTTCTCATGAGTACTACATCAATACCTTATTCTGAGGTGAAAGTATTCAAAAAGTAATTAAAATTGTATGCAGATAATCACTCCTATATTAACAGTACTCCTTTAGTTATTTTTAGTCTATTTTAGCATTCCAAATTTAGTTTGGGGAAGAGAAAGTTTGGTATAGAGAGCACAAAATTAATTTATTAGCATCTAGTTACAAAATCTGTAAGAAAATTATTCACCACAAATTAATTTGTGTGTCATTTGAAAAAAAAATACTTTAGATCAACATTAAACAGCACTACATTAAACAGCTTTGTATTCATCATAAAAAGAAAGAGAACAAGTCCAACAAGGACTTAAAAACGTCCAGGATCCTAGAGGGAACATATCTCTCCAAGACTTGAAACACCATTCAGTGGCTGAAGATAACAGTTCTCACCTCTCTTGAGCCCAGACTATATTTGATAACCTTCTAGATGGAATAATACAAAAAAAAAAAAGGTGAATTTAACATCTTGATAAAGCACCAAACTACAAACTGAAGAACAAAGCCTGGGTCTTTCAGGCTGTGGTTTTGTAGTTTTCCTGAACTAACAGATTTTTTTCTGATTATTATTTATACAAGTGCAGACAATGACAGCCGTACTTCTTTCATTGAGTAATAAGTGCCCCAAACTATTCTGTCTTAGCAATAGCATGCAATAGTCTTTGCTTTTGGAAGCCTCTTGGGCCTTGACCTTGCAAACATTTGCGTTTTTGTTTAACTGTAAGCACCCAGTAATTCCGCGGAGCTCGGTGACTGAACAGAGGAGGAGGATTGACAGCTGGAGGCTCCCGCGATGCTGATGGGAGGCTGCAGCTCCGCGGGTTTCCCCTCTGTTTGGAAGGGAGGAATCCCCCTCGTCCAATCACAGCAGCTGCTGCAAAGAGAAAGGATCCCTTCCCCGGGGAGCTGAGGCAGACATGGATGAGGAGAAATGAAGAACAAAATGCATTCAGAGAAATTTCTTCTGGGGCCACACCGAAGAATTCATGTGCTTTATTTTACAATCTCCCCTCTTGCTTTCTCTAATTTATTATGAAGATCATAAACTTCAGCTTGCTGTGTGAGAGTTCAAATACGTGTGGTGATGAGGACCACACAATAAACATGTTTGCAGTATTATATCTGGTCGAAATCTTGGGGGTTTTTTCTGTTATATTTTTGTTGATTTTTACATCGGTTCTTCTGTTTCTCAATCCTTAGCTAATCAGACAGTACTGTAAAAATTCATACACTATGAACAAAATAAAATATACTACTGACTCTGGACTTCTTTTACTAATTTGAAAATTACAACAGCAATCCAATTAGACAGTTTGGCAAACAGTTCCAAATTATATATATTAGATAACAGAGCTCTACCAAACAAGCAGCACCACAGGTAGTGACCCTGGAGCTGTTGAAATGACTCAGGGCCTTTATATAGAGAGGGGTTGGAACAGAGCAACACACGGTCAAATCAATGTGATTAGCTCATGCATTCTCCCTTTATTATCTCGAGATGGCTGGTTATATAGAGACTCAGATAGTTTACAGTAACAGGTATCTTCTGATTGGTAGACAAGGTGAAAAGGAATGCAAACATTTCTACTGTTAAGGCAGCTATGGTAATAATAATGCAATTGTTCTATCTAAAGTTAAAACACACCTTAATTAGGAATTTCTTGCTGTGCCACAAGGCTTAACAACTTCTACACAGGCCTGAATCTAAGGCCTACACCTAGGATAGCTCAAAGCTTACTCCAAAACGCAATCATGCCCAAAATCTCTGAAACATTCTGTTACATGGAGCAGAGGTGACAAGGGCAGCACTTAAAGAATTTCCATAGGTGTGCTGCATGCCTGGAGGTTGGAAGTAACACTGCATCTTCCAAATTTGGTTTTATGTGGGAATTGCAGTTGCAGACAGCAGTGGGAGACTCTTCCAGAGGTGACCAGCACCTTCTTCTGACATGAAGGGATCAGTGGTGTCCTGGCTCCCCCTGGCAACCAGGAAACCCTGCTTTGCAGGAGAAAACTACCTGTTCTGCATCTTCCTTCTATGAAAGGTGACATCTCCAAACTATGACCATGTTGCCACTGGGACCATTAGCCTTAAAGATTTTATCTCCCTAGCCTCACGGCAAAGCAGAGAGTAGAACATTTATCGTGAAATATGTCATGTTACTCACTGCATATATATTTATTTTAGGAAATGCATTCAAGTGGAACATTTAATACCACAAAGGTGGTACATCCAGAAGTGAGTACTTTATGCAAGAGCTAAAAAACCCACACAGAGAGAGCACAGAGGAAATATGGATCCTGGACAAGAATATGTAATGTAATGTCACTGCTTCTGTTTGACAAATTAGCCTTTTCACTCAGGGCTGCACAGAAAGAAAGACAGACTTCCAAACAAGAAACTCTTAACACCCTGTGCAGGCCAAATTCTGCCATGCAGAGCACAAAACACCAAATATCCCAACTAGAAGTACTCAAAATTGTCTGCAGCCATTCAGACAATTGTCAAGGCCAAAAGTGGAACAAGGCTGATGTTCAAATGGAGTCCTTGTGCCTTTTCTCAGTAGATACATACTGAGAACAGAGGGAGTGGAGAGGAAAGGGAAGGAAGCTATTTTAGCCATTCCTGGTACAGTAAATCTTGGGATCTGCACAACAAGCAACAAATATATTTATTCAGCATGGGACTTGGCAAACTTTGGAACTGTTTAATTTATCTATCTTATATCGAGATGAATCACTCTCAGGAAGTGTTTCTGAAGGGAATGAAGCCCAGCTAGCCCCAAGTGAGACAACTAATAGATGTCTTTGCTAAGATAGAAGAATTTCCTATCTTTTATCTCTACTGTCTCTTATAATTGTACTTGAAATGTAACATCAGCTCCTCAGAGCCCATAAAAATTCTTCTGTTAATCAGGTACCTGGAAGCCACCACTCTATACACATATACAAAATGAAGAAGTTGGGAGACTCTTAAACCCATCAGAGAATTGCCTGTTCAGATAAAGCAAAACCAGCAGATTAGTCATGCTGCTTTAATGCAAATAATTGCAGTCCTTGCTTGCATTTTCCGTGGCAATGCCCATCTTTTGTGAGAGAATGCCTTTAAACACTACCCAGCACAAGGTTTACTGAGTCTTAGCTGACTCCCTCACTCCCAGCAGTGTTAATCCATTATTAACTCCTGGATCTGTTCACAAGTCTGTTCTTTAAACCTCAGAAAATGTAATTCCTCTTGACTGCTCCTTAATAACTCGCTCTCCTGCTTCCCTTCCTTCACAATTTAAGGTATTGCTCCGCTCTCATTCCTTGCTGGCTCCTGGTGAATCAGCACCCAACACAAAAGTACGAACATCATCTCTGTCAGCCAGAAAAAGAACTAATATTCATGAGACACCCATATTACGACCCACCAGAAGTAGGATATGAAACAAGTGTGTCTAGTGCTGCACCTTAGTCAGGATGATGGACAGACTAAAAAATTTTAGGAAAAAATATGTTTTTATGGTATATTTGAAGTATTTCTACCACTATTGCTTTTTATTACACAACCAAAGCTTCTGCACCAGCATATCAACAACAAGTAACAGTAACTTTCTAGAGAATTCAGTGGCAAAGACCTATTTCTGAAATGAAGACATTCGAGAATAGTCTGCTCATTAATATGTATTTATATAAAGTTTCTAAAGTTTAGTATATATCACACAGCGGGGAAAAACAAAGGAACAGAAGATAAGGTTGAACAGAAACTAGAACTGCTTAGTGATTCTGGTTTTTGTGAAGCTGACAGGTTGAAAACATTTACAAATGTCATAACCACAATGTAATGTCAGAAAAGGTGTTTATTTTGGTATTTAACTCTCAAAATAATAAACTATGTCATGAAAAAGTCAATTTTGTTTTAAATGACCTCTCATACATGTAAGATATTAGATACATTTTAGAAAAAAGAGAAAAAGCCTGTAAATTTCATAGAAATAAAAAACTGCCTGAAAATAGCTCAGATTCACATGAAGTAGGTATGTAGGAACTGAATAATCTCATACTGGTAGGGACAGGCATAGCAAACACAGGTATATTTCAATATTTGCTATAGAATTCTCTGCATAAAAATATTTGAAATACTCATTGGCTCCCGCATAATACAGAAATGTCATCTACTTTTTCCTTTTAAATTTACTGTAATGTAAAGTTATTTAACCATGAAGTTAACATTTGAATAGAAGAGAGATATTTCATATAGACAGCTGAGGGAAAAAGAATAAGGCCTTGGTTCTTATCACAAGGAGCAGCAGGGAAAAAATATTACAGTACAAAAGCCAGGGAGACATAAAGATCAGGGAAACAATAGAAAGAGAGAGCAAAGTAGGATGAGGTAGAATAAATAAGTCCCAAGAGAAAGAGACTTTACACAAATCAATATGGAAAGTTCCAGCCCAGGTCTCATTACACAGAATGGTTGACTGAGGAATTGAATTAAAGTTTGCAGAGGTGAATAGGGATAAAAAAAGAGAATTGCTCTGCGGTCAGGAGCCTTCGCTTTTCAACTTCTTCAACCACCTTCAGCAGAGATTTTGCTGTAGTAAATTCAGTGTGTACCCAGAATAAACCAGGTGGGAGTAACAAAACAAATTCAGGTGTAATTTTCATTTTAAGTGCTTCTACCTCATTGAAACAAAGTGCAAAGACAGAGGAATATTAAATCTCACTTTCTTCTGTCTTCTTCATATTATTGTATCTGCAATCTATCTATATGAAATGCAATAGAACTGTATCCAGTTTAACAATGAGAAAGCAAGGGCAGAAGAATGCATTAAAAAAGCACATCATACATTGGAAAAAGAGCAAAAAAAAGACAGAAATTATAGTTATGATTAATATGGGAGAAGATTAAAATCATGTGTGAGTTCAATAAAAAGAAACTTATCAAAAGATAAGTAGGATCATGTGTTGAATAAAGGTACTATACAATCTTATTTGTCTTAAAAATAGATCTCCATTTCCATCACTTGTTAGTCTTGGCATAACTGCAGAATTTTGTTCCCATTGCATATTTAGACCTGACAACTTGTATGTTACTTTTTCTTCCTGGAAAGTTCAAGCTAATTATTGATGCAGTGACCCTCTTTACCTGAGCATGGATTGCTTTGGGAATCAGGACTTGGCAGAACAATCTGTACATTGTTCCAACAACCTCTGTCATTACTTTTTTCTAACCCAGGCCGCCAAAAGTCAAATGTGACCTTGAAGTGTAGACAAATGTTAACTCCTTGGAATTATGACTAAAATCCTTTATCAGAATAAATTCCTCTATGATTCACTGGTAGTTTAACAAAACAATTGCTCCAGATGTTCCCTTGTTGTAGATATCTTTACATGTTTCCCTTATTTTACAGGCCCAAACCAGTACCTCAAGATAAATTCGTTAATATTTTTGGTATACTTATAATTCATATTATTGCAGGTTATGCATATGTTTATGAATTTCATTATTAAAATAAAGTGCAATTTCATATTAAACTATTTTTTCCTACTGGAGTCAAAATGAAAAATATTGAACGCAAGGAGAAAGGTGTTTGGACGTCTTTGGAGCAATATACTCTGCATTTTGTGGAAAGAGAGACCATAGGTTTCCTTAACACCTTCCTCTAAAATCCTTGGCAGTAAAGAAGACACAAGAGCCATCATTAGGCTTTTGTGACTGCTACATTGCCATGGAATAAAAGCACACATTATGGCAATAGACATTTACCATGTGTCCACTTAAGTTCCAGATACTTTGATAATGAAAATAGCATATATAAATCTATATAGTGAGGAGTCATGGACTTGTTCCTGAATCACAACACTGTCTTGCAGTCATGTGAGTGCTTCTGAATAAAATGAGAAAGAATTCAAGATGTTGGAGACTAACATTGAGACTCTTATTCCATCAGTGTTATGTTCATTTTCTTTCTCTGCTTTACATAAGTTGGATCATAATAATTTCCAGAGCATTGGAAGTCAAAGTAAGACTCCCCTTGTCCTTGAAAGATTTATGTTCATATTGGAATGTATGTTAAGAGATAGAATATATTTCCTTTCAAAATATTACAATAAATCACATCACAAAGGTCAGAGCTGTGATGGCATGAGCAGACATCATTATGTCAAATCTTGATTTTTGGAGTAAGTGATGTAAGCTCAGAATAGCAACTAACATAAGGAATCCTAGAAAGAATTGTATGTATTTGGTTTTTTATCAGCTAAAGGTAGCTTTCACTGCTTTAGTTATCAACAGATTTCTTTACATCTCCACAGAATACTCATCTTACCTACAATTTGTCTTCCACAAATGCTCTTAGCCTCTTTCTCTAATATTCCCAGCATTCCTACATCTCCTGTCCTTATACAATTTTCAAATTATAACCTGAGAATTTCTATATTACTACTCCTTTTGACCTTTCCACAAAGTTTAAGCAAGCTAGATCTCTCTTTTTTTCATAGTCCTCCACAATTTTCTGCCTCTTGCAGGACTAATTTTTTCATCTTGATGACGACTTAGAGCACTGTCTTGTTTGTCTTTGTATGAATAACAAGTTTCTCAGGAAGGTTTCTCAGGAAAAGGAGGAGAGAAAAAAATAAAGTTTATTTTAAAGAAAATCAGTAACAAGGACAAGCGTGATGGAAATGCAGGTGTCTCATGAGGAGAGAGGAGACCAAGACACAAACAACTTTCAGAAGAGAGCAAGCTGAGCACCACTGAAGATATATTTGGAAGAAAGTTCATTTATGTTTTTTCTACTGCGCGCATTGCTTAGGGCAGTAATAAGGAGAATACATAAACCTGGAAAAAAGCTAGGACTTGGGTGTTGATTTTGTCTGTGTGATTGATATACCACTTCTTGTCCTTTTGTCTTTCCAGGATGCACACCAACATCACTGAAATTGTATTACAATTTCATAATGCAAAATGAAATGAAGTTTCCTCAATTTTGTAACTCTGACAACAGCACATATTACTGCTGCTACTGCTGGCCATCATTATGAATGGAGTCTAAAAACATTGCTTCTAAGTTTCTTACACCTGTGGAAAGTCTTAGCCAATGTTCTGGATTAGTTCTGGCAGGTACAAGTGACAGAAATGGATCACAGTCTGTTAATTGGCAAGAAAATTAAGGCCTTTTTTTTACCTCAATGAAACATCGATAGTCCATATCACTTTAAAAAAAAAAAACAACAAACCCTAAACCAACCAAACAAACAAACAAAAACAAAAAAAAAAAATCAAAATCAAAAAAAACCCCCTCTTTCAACTTTATCAGCCCAGATAATTCTCTAATGCTAGATTCAAGGCAAGAGAGCACTGCCTAATAAGGATAAGAGACCAGGGTAAGGAATAGCAGATTTCCTCCTTCTTTGTTGTGCTTTCTCTCAGAAGACTCCCTTATCTTCACTTCTTTTTGCATTTTTAGGGATGCTGAAGTTAACATCACTACTTTCCCTTTCCACATACCACATTCAGAAAATGAAGGTGGAAGCAAAGAAGTTTATCTTTACATCCGCTAACCCAAACTAGAAGTTCTGTCAACTCTGTCAGGTGACTTTATGCTTCAATTTCTGTTCTACCTGAAAACCTACCCAGTTTATACAAAGGCTATACAGAACAGTGGCCATAACTTCCAAACACCATAAAACAATTAGAGTTGAATGGGTGTGACCAGAAGATAATAAGCAAACAATATTATATCGTTATAATTTTGCACAGTTACCTCCTCTTACAATGCATATTCACTCATTTTTCTGTTGCAATATGTTTCTAAATGCTGTGGTATCCACTCTCCCACTAATGTGTCAAGGATTGAGAAAGTACTTAGAACCTGCCAAGGTATTTCTAATAGGCATTCTTATCCTCTTTACAATTAGATTCAACCCAAGAAACACAGAACAACAAAGCCAATACCACTCTGACAAAGGAGCAATTTTTTCACCTGATAATAGACTTCTACTGCTTGACACTGTTTCTCTCATTTGTTCCATTTCTTAAATTTAGTGCCAAAAGCCAGATGAGAGGAATTTTTATACCGTAGGTTGCAAAGTGGCTGCAAACATCAGCCAATGAACTTGTATGATGTAAAGCAAAGGACTTATGAAAATTACAATCTTTGTCTTTCATTGTGCCCCAGGTCTGCCACTGGCCTCTGCCAGCAATTCAGCATGCACAGGGCTGAAGCAGCCAGTCCTTCCTGCCCAAAGCCCATTAGATTTATAGATGGGGTTTAACTGTCTCTTCCTTTGCACTTTTTGCACTTCTGTTTCTTACCAAATGACCACTTAACTACTTCAGCCTCTGCTTTCCGGCGCAGAATAGGTGTGCTCTAGCAGACCGGGCTGGAGATCCCTCCTGCCTGGCCACTCTACAATCCGTGACTGCACTGGAGCAGTAGATTTGTTAAAAGGAGAAACAGCGTGTCCCAAACCCGGGGGTGCGGCGGTCGGGGCCGGCCCGAGCGCTCCGCTCCCCCGCAGCACCACGAGGGGTCAGGGCACGACCGCGGCTGCGGCAGCGCTGCGGGCCCGCAGGAGCCGAGCGGGGCACCCAACCCCTAACGAACCTGCTCTTCAGCTGCCAATCTCTCCCTTCTTCCTCTTTCACTAACAGATTCATGAGTGTTCCTTCCACCTCCCCACCCCCCGCCCAATTTATTAGTAAGATTTAATACGAGATTTTTAAGGGGAGTGTGGGGTAAACAAGATAGCTACAGGACTAGCAGAACAAAGTTTGGGTTTTAATTGACATTTCACAAGCTCTTTTTAAAGAAAGTTACGCTTCTCTCATCACCAAAATTAGCAGGCAGAAGATTAGAAGGTGCTGGATCCCAGAAAAACAACCCTATAACCCTATTTCCTACATTTCAATTTCTTCCAGCAGAGTCCATCTCCCCTCCTACTAGGCTGAATCTATTTAAAACATTAAATAGTACTTTACAACTGCCTATTTCTCTCTAACAAAGTAGGCACAGCCGTCTTCTTGTGGTTTTAAAGTACCCATATGCTTTGTCACAATTTGATAACTTTAGTGGTACATAATCTTCGCTCACAAATGCTCCTGCAATGTAAGTCCAGGGTGATGAAATAACCTTATAAGGGTAACAGATTAATTGCCTAAAGCCATCTGTGGTCAGCTCCCAACCTTTTCCCTCAGGAAAGACTTGTTGGAAGCCCTTGCTGAATGACAGAATTCCTTCATTTGCAGCTTTGCCCAAAATGAGATTTCCTGCTGCAAATTTTCACTGCAGAAGTTCATTATTTCAGAACTACTAATTTCTTTCCTCTGACTTATAGTGGTCTGTCACCAATGCACACTCAGTTACCTCCTTTTTGTGAAAAATATATTTATTTTCACTTATTTTTATTTTTAATAGATCATATACAGAATAAATTCTTGCTAAATTACTTCCAGAGAAGAATCAAGTTTAGGTGTTTTACAAAGGACAGACACAGCTACTTATGAAGGTAGAATAATTTAGCTTTATATAATATAAACCCAAGTGATTTCACAACCTGAACTTCCACAGTTATCCTTTAAGAAATATCTTTTGGTGCACTAAGCCCTTTTCCGATGAGACACATTGCTCAGGAAAGGACCTAGTGGCATTTAAGTGGAAGAAGATTCCAATACAAGTATAGAAATATGTCACAAAACAGGCAGATATGTCTTTTGACTTTCCTGTATTGAAGAGGATGATTAGAGGGCAGAAACCTCAAGAAATCATTTTCTGCAGAAAATTTCATGCACATCAGGTTTAGCTAAGCTACCCAGCTTCTTTGTTCAAGCAGAATAAGAACAGCACCCAGGATCCAAAGTGCAGATTGATTAAGCAATCAGTTGCAAATCTGACTCATGTACAGTCAATAGTAGCACAAGAGTTTTCAGGCATTGTGCAAATTGTTCAGCAGGACAGACATTTTACCATTGTGGGTCAGAAATGACAGATTGCAAGTGACTAATTTGCAGTGTGACATCCCTTCCCAGAGCACAAGGAAGCTGTTCACAAAAGGGGATATACATGAGTAATTATTTCCCCCATCTGCATTTCACTGAATGTAAAGGATAATTTGCCCAGCCTTGTTTTGTTACTGGCTAATTGTGACCTGAATGATGTCATCTGAGTGAGTAAATGCCCCAACAGCAATACAGAGTTTGGAGGAAGCTGCAGATTTTCTATATGTGGCCTTTGCAAAGTGTGGCCATAAAAACTTTGAGTTATTGAGTGGAGCTAGTAAATCTTCACTGTTTTTGTTTGACACTCCAGTTTCAACTTGTTTTTTTTTTTAGTTTTTGTCCTTTCATTCAAACCTTTCTAAAACAGATATTTGTCCCACACTGAGCACTTTCTCTGCTTCTCAGGAGAAACATAGGAAAAACTAAGTAACTTTCAAAAAATAAGTGAGTCCCATTTTATCAGTAGCCCAAGCTTTCAAGCCAAGAGAGAAATGTAAGTGGGCAACCACATACTTTTGCCATCCTTTGGGAAAAGTGATCCAAACATGGTGAGATCCCAGTACCACAAAAGTTTTAGCTTGTGAACACCAAAGAAACATAAATATGTTCGTTTAACAACAAACGAGCATGACTGTTTTCTCTGCAAAGAGCACAAAGCACTTTGGTGGCCAAATGGACTCTTTGCTCTTCTTTCTGTTTTGTCTCTCATCAAGGCAGTTGAGACTATGGATACCACTGTCTGCCAGTACCTCACTGCTTAATTAGAAGCTCAGAGCTGTAGAGAGTGAGTATAGGTGACATTATGTCTTAGCAGGAAAGCTGCAGGAGGCAACAGGGATGGAAAAACACAAATAAGGATGGCAAGCACAACTAGGTTGGAGCGGAGCAGAAACACAGGAAACTGGATGAATCAGAAAAAAACTGCCTATGCAAAACTGTCTGTAAGTCACTACAAGACACATTTTTCTCTGGATCTTGGTACTCTGAACGTTCTTGTCCTTCCACTGCTGTAAAATATCTGGACCACTGTAAACTTAATGAAAGGTTTTCTCCTCTAGAGGGAAGAACCACCTGCTAATGCCAGCAGTCTGTTTACTCAAGTGAGTAGTTTAGTTAGTGAACTCTATTTGTGCAAGTGACCTCTTTACTAAGGCTGCCAGAATAACTTCAGGTGCGCTGTTCTCCAATAGAAAATACAATTCTGTGAAAATCAAAACACTTTCAAATTCAATCACTTTTGTATACATTTTCTTCTGAAAGAAAAAAAAAGCTCACTCATGTCAAAGCATCTGACTGTGCAACTTAATTTTTTTTTTCCAATATACAAGGTTTTTCCCTTGAATTTAAAGTAGGGACATTTCAGTCTTACAGAATTTAAATGCTATGTACATCTGCAACAAATTTATAGACATCTATTTCAGGAATAATATTTTTTTACTTTGTTTGGAACTGAAATAAAAAGAAGCTTCAAGACTGTGATTAAAAAAAAAAAAAGAAATATTGTGTTCTTTCCCTAGCTCTGTGATGTACACTATCTCATGTGTGGAGTTGTTTATTTTCTTCCAAAGGGTACTCAATTCAATATATAGAACATGCTAGAAAATACGTAATGGTCTTTCTTCTCTGTTTTATATTTTGTATCTTTTCAGTGGCTGCTCTACAGAAGTGGTGACAAAGGTGGAAAATACTTTCTTCCTCTTTAGGGGGCCCACCAGGGATCAGGCTAAATCCCAGCTCTGTCCCCCTGTGAGAGCAGCATCATTCAGCCTTCTCCACCCTCTGTTCCACATTAGCAGCTGGGCTACATCCTCCAAAAACTGCTTTTAGAAAACGTACCTACAGCATTCCTAGCAGTTCACAAAGAAAGCTTCTGTGTTCCTCCTTGAGCTGCATGCCTGTCCACCAGCCATCCCAAAGGCCCTGCCAAAATGGCCCCACAACCTTTTGATCCCCATTCCCCCCCAAAAAAAGCCCTTTAGGTAGAGAGGTCACTTGCTGCAATCTACAGACTGTCCCCAGCCTGCACAGTATGTGTTGGCTCACATGTTGGTAGCTTTCCTGGTTCCACCTTCTAAATCCTATTAAAGGCAGCTAAAATATGTGATTATTATGCAGGATATTACTTTTCAATCCAAATTATTCCAGCAGCTGCCACAGAGACAGCTTTCTCAGTCTCAGAATGGACTGACAGAAAAGATATGCAATGGTCTAAGAAGCTACTAATAGGAAGAAGATGGGCAAACATCTTTATCAAGATATAGAAAAAACTGGAGAGATTGATTGTGGGAAATGTATGTTTTCCTTTAGCAGGAACAGCCAGGGAGGCAGAAGACAGCAATTTCCTTCATTTGTGTGAGCTCATCTGTTGTTGAACTTTGCTTTCCAGCAATGACTTCTTTCCCCTAGGAGCATAAGTGTGAGTCTAAACCACACTTCCCTTCTCACTGAATGACAATCAGGGGCAGGCATTTCCAATAATTTTCTCTGTTGAAGCCTATGTTCTTTCATGCTCTCTCTTTTTAGCACCTTGAAGCTCATGTTCACTCTGCTCTGTCCTATGAAAGCTCACAAAACAGATAGCTCAAGGAAAAAGCTTGAACTTTTCCAGACACTTGAACTTGATAGAAGTTTATTTGCCCATAGCAATCCCTTCCTTTTCAAATGCATTTCTGAAAGTGTTTGTGAAAAAACAGCAAAGTAAACACATTATTACTGCTGTTACTCCATGTATTTTCTCTGCAAATACACTTTGCCTTCCCTAAGGATACTGGAAGAGGCCTTCCTTTTGCTTCCTTTTGGTGTAAGCTGAAACTCACTTTACTGAAGAATTATGAAGCAATGCCAAAATAAGACAAAGAAATTACAGGCAACTGTGTGCTGTGTGCTCCTCCTGTGGAGGAGCTTGTAGAAGCTTTACATGCAGGAAAAATGACAGAGCTAGTGCTTCACTCAGCTAAGTAGATTACCAAATGTTTGGAATTTACACTTTAAATGAATCAATCATTTTGGCTATTACTCTAGATTTACTAGTGGACTTAAGAAAAAAATCTGTCCATTGTTTTTAAGGCAGCTGTTACATATATGAAACATTAAAAGAGGCTTCCTAATGCAAAAAAAAAAAAAAATACCCCAACAACCAAACAGGAAAAAAGCCTAACACCCACACATACATCCCACCACTGCTAGCAGAAATACATTAGAAAACTCAAGATCATTATAGAGGCAAAAATTTCCATAGAACTTTTGTAATCTGTAGGGTGGCACCAACTTGACTACTTTACAATGCAAAGAATTTGTCAAATTGTTTGATAAACTGTCTTTGGAAAGACAGCAAAAGAATGGGTTTAGACAAAGGCTTTCAAAAACTGAAAAGGGAGGTAGGCACCTTAATCTCATATTCAGTGAAGATGGTGTCCCTAGCTTTTATTTATTTTATTTGGAATCATCATCACACTCAGATTTTCTTTTCACACTAAATTATTTCTTAGTTCTTCATTTTCCCTTGACAAATCTGATATCAGCATAATTGGAGTGAAGAAACAATCAGATCCCTATCCTTGTCTGGATAAGCTGAGTGGCTTTTCAGTTGTTTTTGCCTGTCTGAAAAATGCTATACTTTCACTTTAAGAAGGTTGGACAAACTGTGCCATGGTTAACAAGCAAACTGCAGGCATTTATGAGAATGCACAGTCTCATCTGGGAAACATTATGCAGTGATTAAATTCAAAGTAATGTCAACCTAGGACTTACTATTTTTTTCTTGTTTGTTTGATTTGGCTACCAAGATTGATCACCGTGGAGAAATGAATCATAACAGTGGCAAATGCTAGGACAGACCATTTAATTAGACCTGTTGCTTTCATTAAGAGTTAGTTTTACCTTACAAGAGAAGACAGTGAACTATTTAATATAGCTAAACATTAGCAAACTGAAAAATATAAGACATCTGTAGAGTAAATCAAGCTGCTGGTTTATACTGAAAACATTCATCAGCAAGTGTCCTTACACCTGTAGGTGTAGCATGTTAATGACCTGGTTGAATGTGAATAATGAGGAAGACTTCCAGTCCCTGCTTCCCACTGCTCATTCTTCAGGAGCATCATCCATATCATTCATCCCTCTTCTTTCATCTCCTTCTACTCCAATTTTCACTTATCTTCACACTCCTCATCACTCCACCCCTCTTCTACTTCCAATGCTCAGACTTGGGAGAAGAGTTTTTTCTTTGTCTTTTTACAGCTATCCTTCTTTTTCCTTTGAATAGTCCTGACTCCATATGGCTTTAATAAAAGTCCCTAGTTACCATGGTTTACAGTCGGTGGGCATCAGAGTTTACACTGAGCTCCACTGAGGACAACTCTGTGGTCACAAGTTCCCTAAAAACACCACTTGTAGGTGGCTCCGAGCACCTCCGGAGGGCACTGTAAGGACACCTAAAGGAGGCTCTGTCTTTGACTAAAGTCTGAGGAACCCACAAACAACGCTGAGCATCTCCATCCTGCCAGAACCTAGACCACCACACAGCTAACTGTGACCCTTAACAAAGGGGAAAGTGTGGGTGCTTGGGATTTTTGTTTCCTCCTATTAGTCACTATCTTCTATAATTGACCTTGTTTTGCTGATTTGACTGAGAAACAGAAGCTTTGGGCTCATTTATCTCCTCCACTCAGCCTGAGAAGTTACAGAAGAAAGCCCTAGCCCCAGACCTACTTTGTGGCTGTTGAAGAGGGAATACTATCTAGTGATGAGTTCTAAGGAAGGCCAGGGAAAAGTCTGCTGCAAGTAGTGTTTCATACCTTACTCCTTGCAGACACTGAGTATTAGATCATAACTGCCCAGTTTTGTACAGTCCTGGGAATGTGAACCTAAACATGAGAGCACTGCTTATCAAATGTGTGCTCAGACTGTTGAGGGAGACAGTGGGGCAGGAGAATCCCTTCCCTTTTCTGAGTAAGAGTTCACCTTTTATGCTATTATGCCAAAAGATGAAGTTTCCCCACATCCCTCCTCAGAGCATGGTAGTCTGACCTGTAGGCAGACCCTAGGTCTAGGCATCCAGTCCAACTAGTGTTCCATGTAAAAACAAGACAGGGACAGCAGACAGATGTTCTGGCTGCTGACTGAGAATCAGGTGGAACCTATGTGTCAAAATCTCAGTATAAGCAAGACTTCAGAAAGCTCCTTCCTGTCCCTTTTTACATTGACTGTTCTATAATCAGGACTCAGAAAGCGAAACCATGGCTGCTATTTTCATTACATTGATAATATTTTCCCTTCTTTCTTCTTCTGTTTAATAAAATATATTACTTCCTAAGCACAGACTTGCTCAGCCTTTATTGTCACATCTTCCTGGCTAATACAATAGAGCTGATAGATGATAAAATGAAGAATCTGGACAATGGTGTATCATAAAAAGGGTCACTGTACCAAATCAAAGTTTTGGTTGATAAACTTCTTTCAAGATAATTTTTAATACTTGCTACTCATGCTGAATATCTTTAACATGTAACTATCTTCACTACTCAAGGTAAATTAATTTGCCCTCCTTAGTTCTAATTTTAGCAAACACAGCCATGCCATATTGGTTTACCAATAATAATAAAAAAAAAAACCTAGAATGATAAGATGCTTTCTGATGGTGCAAGAAATCGATTTTAAAGCCACGCAGCAAATTAATCCTCAGTGTAACTCAGTCGAACTGTGGTACTCAGTAAAAACAGTGACTGAAATTAAGGCATCTGAAGATCTACATCTGAAAGAGACGCCACTGAGACAACCCACAAATTAGTGTAATCCTCTAATATCTGATCTGGAAGCAAGTGATCAGAAGGTAATTTTCCATGTGATAATGTCAGTGGCTTGTACACCATGACATAACCCCTCCTTTAACCGCACATTAGAAAAAAACATTACATCAGTACATTTAAATCATCCTGATTTTTTTTCTTTTTTTTTTTACATTGTGTTAATCCATGTTTCCTGATTTACTGACAGAACAAAATGAAATCCTATAGACAGCTGGATGTCATATTTCGGTTTGTAAAATTAGAACTTTGCAAACCACATTCGATTTATTTCAAAGCTGCAAGAAGAGTGTAACCTCAGCAGGCACAACCCATCACATATTTACATATGTAAGAAAATATATTTAAAGTCTGACAGATCATCTGATGTCAAAACAAGTAAAATCTATAAAACTCCTATAAAACTCTGGTAGAAGTTTCTTTCTTTTTTGTTTTTTTCTGAGTATACAACCACACTGATACAGATGTCTTTATGCTGCCTCAATCCATTTCAGATGGAATGAAGAATTTTCGTTCTGCCCATAGTTTTTTTTCCTTTTAGAAGAACAATTAGTAGGTATTTCCACTAGTAATCATATTGTAAAATGATATAAAGTTTCAGGCACCAATGAGTGCATTATGCTGAGGCACTTCAGAATCACAGCAGAGATGTGGTCTCACCTCCAAGTAATTTTACAGCACATGTGAATCATCTCAAGGCTACAGATTTCTGAAATCTGTTTTACTGCTAGATATTATTGCTACTTCTAAATCTATTATCTTACTAGTCTGTTTCATTGGCAGTGAAAGCAGTGGTTTGTAAATTACACCATATTCTCTCTACAAGTAACCCTGTAGTTTCTTGCCTATTTATAAAAAGTCATGTCTTCCTAAATACTTTTTAAGATTTTGCAACATACATTTTGCTTTCAAACATCTTCCAACACTTTATACCTTTTGAAATGTCTCTTAGAACAGTCTAGGATCACTGGCACTACACGGGTGACAGGAAAATCACTGGGTTTTACTAAAATGACTAATAAACAAGTCCTCCTACCTTTAAAGTGAATGGAAAGTCTGACTTTGTCTTCCGTGGGCGTTAAATATAACTCAAAAAACTCTGTCAAAAAATTCATGCAGCCAAAGGTAAAAGGTAGCAAAAAAGAATATATAGCATTTAGATTCTTTTTATTTAACTGTCCATTTGTTAACTTCACATTAGAGGGCACGATCAGCTATAACGTGCCAAACTGGATATATTTTTACCCTCATAAGTCAGGTCATAAATCTCTTCAGCTGATTGAATCCAGTAAAAAATATTTAGCTCTTGCATATTTTACTGTATTTTGAAAATGTAGCCATTTGCATGTGGCTCATGATGTATCTGAAAACCTCATAACTATTGCTTTTATTTCAAATACAGTAGTTAAGCATCAGAATAACTCTCTGAGAAATATCACTACTATGTCAATTTGTAAATTTTTTTTTTCAAACCAGGCAGGGGTAACAGCCTTATTTTTGCAGTTTGTTGTTTTCAAGAAAACGTGATCACAGAACAACACATTTTTTAAACAGCCGATATTAACACTTCTATCACTCCAAAGAAAAACTGAGATTTAAGATAAAATTGAAAAAAAATAAAGAAAGAAAGAATAGAGGTAAACTCATCCAAAACTAAGCCTCCTTATCTCTTTTGCCTTACCCTGGAGATACCATAAGTACACATATACCTAAGGAAGAAAAAGAGCTGTTTTTATGGTTTTTCACACAATCCCAAGCACTGACATCATTGCAATGTCTCACTTTGATCTAGCTGGATCAGGTTGCATGTAAAACACATTAGTCAATACTTAATTTGAAATAATGTTGGTATTGGCAACAGCTAGAGTCCCCTTTAACAGAGTAGCCCACCAACAACTTGAGAACTCATGCAAAAATCAGGAGGCTAGGAAAGGACTCCAAGTTATGGAGCTCTTCTTAATGCATGCAGGCCCCAGGGAGTTTTAGACTGAGAATCTTTGTCTGTCTAATTTAGCTCTTATGCAACTTGCTGGTATTTGGGCACTTGTTTTTAGGAGCCCAGTCTTCTAAATTTCTTGTGCAGGGTCACAGTGGAAAAATCTGAGTTTCAAATGAGGACAAAATGCTATGTTAGGAGTTGCAGTCCCCAGGCTTTTATCTGAGCCTTCATCTATACCAAGTTAAAAAATAAGAGAAAACAATTAGAGTTAAGAAGTTTCTCTATGCCAGTGAATGCCATCTATTTAAAACCTCATTCCACCTGTACTGTGTCACAGCATCAGCTGTTACCACTAAAACCAATAAGCAGAACCCCCACAAGCCAATAATAGACACCAGTGACATACACATCATGCAAACACCAGTTATTAGTAATACAGAGAAAAGCTAAAAAGGTTAACAAACACTGATGGTCCCTTGTCACTGTTACTTAATCTAAATTTCACTTTTTTGTGTAGATGATTTATAGTAGCCTTATTTTTCATACCAGCAAAAAAGTGATGTCACTACATAACAAGTTGTGATGTTGACATATTTTTGCTATTACATCCCAGAAAATCTTTTGCTGAGTTGATACAGATCTGGGAGTACTAGAAGACCTTCAATCTTACACTGACTATAACCAAACCCTTTATAATAATCAGACCAGTTTTCGATTCTACCACTTTTGAATCATTTATAGAGATTTAGATATGTTGAGATTCAGCAAACCAATACAAAAGACACATGGCAAGTTTTTCCTTCTCGTGTATTTCCAGAGCCATGAAAGAATGAAATAATAATCTAAGGAGAAGAATTCAGAAAGATTAAAAATAATATCTGATATCACAAGATTAACTGATTTGACACTGTTCTTTTAATCCTCCATATATTCCAGGTATAATAGCTGCTGTGGTAGTTTAGGCATGGATTTAAAAGGAAAAATGCCTATATTAGTTTTATTTTTCCTGCCTTTCTTCTCATATCTTTAAAAAAATATGCCAGTTATGACACTGGTTTTATTCTAACTAGAAGTAACATAATTTTTTATTTGAAATGAAGACTACACATGAAGAGAAATTAACCGAAATAACAACTGATTTAAAAAAAAACCACATTCCTTTTACCTATAAATATTGTTCCTTTTATCTTCTCCTGTGTCAGAGTAAATACTGAACGAGGTAGTTTGCCACGGCATCCACCACAGATGGCAAAGGGTGGCTAGATCAGGCACAGAGTCCTCCTTCTTCTCACAGGCACACACTTGACACTGTGCTGCAAACTGACATGGAAACCAGCCAAAGATGTTGAAACCTTCTTTACACCTTGAGACTGCTGCCCTGTGTACAGGGCAAAAGTTCCTTTATACAAAAGGAATAAATCAAATTGTGGGATAAGAAACTAAAAATAAATATGGTTTGTTTAGAGAGAATTTGTGTGGGGACCTAGCCCTGAGTATATTTGTCTGCACATATTCCATGTGAGGCAGGGGGAGAGAGTATGCACAGGTGCACGTAGCAGGATATGGGTGCATGCAGTCAAGGTGGAGAAAGGCTCTAAGGACATCCACACCCACTTTCTGTCCCAAAATGTGTGGAGGGAGTCCTATATCCTACACAAAAGATTGTGACTGAATCTGGTGCATGCACACCAGAAGAAGCAGAAGGTTTTCAGTTGCTCTGATATTGCCTTCTAAATCAAGTTAGAATTGGCAATTAACTTAAGCTGACATGAGACCATATGACCAACATAAACTGACAAAGGCCATTGGCAAAACAAGTATCTTGCCCTTTTCCATTCTCTTTCCCCCAGTCCTCATGCTAAATGCTTGTTCCTGCCACAAGGGAAGACCAAAGAGACTAAAATGTAATCTGACAAAACCAAAATATTAATTTCCACCTGGGTCATTTTCTTGACAAGCAAATCCAGAGTCACATAGGTAACTGCTACTGCAGACACAGGGAACACAGCAGGACACATGGGCAGAGACTGGGGATAGAAGAGCACCTGATGCTTTCATCAGTTCAAAATGTTCCTCAAAGAACCAATAATTCTCTTTCAACAGAAAAACAATAGTCTTATGAGTTATTGTGTGCCCTGCCCTACTCTTTAATTCAGTCAGATTTTGCTAATCACACCCCTGAGAGAATGGCATGTCTAGAGGACTTTTGCCAGGAACATGGAAAAATATCAAGTACCTTTATTCTATTAGCATTTTATGCAATGATTAGTGTCTAATTACAAATTACAGTACATTTAATAAGTATATTCCAACAGCAGAATTTCTCCAGGCTTAGTATCAGTTGAGTAAGTAGTCACCTGAAAGAACTGAACCTGGAAATTCAAGTTAAACTGTGTCCTTGTGTTACTACAGCTGAAAATCAGATCTCAGATCCAAAACTGTCTTAGACCCCACAGTAACAAAATAACATCCTCTTTCCCCGTGCAAATGCCTGTGCCATGTTCACAGTGGTCTTTTAACCCAAGCTCTGGGAATCACACTTGTATCACTAATTCTTGTGATGGGATGACACCTACTGATATTAATTTGTCAGCACAAATCAATAATAAATAAATAAATAGGCAATATTTGTTTTATTTTTAAGCACAAACTTACACTAATTCACCTGAAAGAGAGTTGCTATGACAATAGGGCAAGCTGGAGTTTTAAGGGGAAAATTTCACTGGTCTGTTGTGCTAAAACAACCAAAAAGGTTTTCTATGGAACTTCTCTATCCACGTCTTTCTTGCAGGTGAGCTCTCCCACTGGGTTTGACCTGAACCAGCACCTTGACAGTTTTCTGTATTGCAACAAACTCCACAGAGCCTCTCTAAGAGCTCCAGAAAGCCTCCTTCCATCCTGTCAGCAGCACAACTGTCTGCAGACATACATCATGATCTTCTCCAAAGCCTCCCAAACTCTGGTGTGCTCCACCTCCTTGCTCGCTGTGTTTTCATATATCCCCTTCTTTCTGTCATGCTTCCTTTTTGTCTGCAAAAGCTCTCAAGGAGCACATCCTCCCCCAAAAAGCTCTGTCTGATCCAGATGAAAGAAACATCAGTCACCTTCTCAAAGAGCCACCACCTTTATGAAGGGAAAAAATACATAAATTGTTGATAAAATGGTTATTGCCCATTGCACCCTACAAACTAAATCTGTTTGTGCTAACTTTACAAACTCATACAACATTGTCACTACATGAAAAATAAAATGATGACCCCAGCAGGGATGAAAAAAGCTTTGACCAGAACTTGAAAATTAATCAAAAATCTGTTTACTTTTCTTAATAATATACACAGACACACGTTTTTTATCATGACAAATATTTACCAATAGGAAAGTTCTAAAGGAAACTATTCCTTTCTAAATGAAAAAAAAAAAAAAAAAACAAAAAAAGCAGAGCAATGTTAGTATATCATTGCTTGCAACCCAAACACTGATCTGCAAGACTAAACACAAGATAAGTACATTAAATACCAGATAAAAATGAAATTGTTTTTCTCCTACAATGTTTTCAGTTAACTTGATGGATCCTCATATGGCAATGTACCAAGCTGCTATAAACTGTGAGGGCAAGGACAAGAGCAGCAGCAGCAGGCTGAGGACAGGGCTGACATAAACACTGTGATCAAGAGAGGGGCAAAGCTATAGTTCTATATTATGTTTTCAGGAGCAGCAGGACCTCTACAAATTCATTTGTATCAGTGTTTAAGGCCATTCTCAAATGTCACTCATGTTTGACATTTCATGCCACAGACATTCCTTACACTTGTACTCTGCATGCCCTGACAGAAGCTTCCATTTCTTGTTGCTGCAAGATGCTGAGCTAACCTATTGTGGATAATCTTTTGTATCTATGCTCATAGAATTTTTTACAGGACTGAGGCTTTAAATGGTAGCCAGTCAGTCATTTTCTCTCAAAAATTGTTTAGAACTAACTGTGTAAGGGCTACAGGAAATTGTTTTGTCAAACATGACCTTTATTTAGTCTATGAAAAAATAACGTTTATGCCAATAAATAGATCTCAATGATAAACTAAAATTAATAAAAACCTTACATTTTCTATGTAGGATAGCCTTTTTAAAACCACACAAACCATACAGCAACAATAGCACCTCAAAGAAAAGAAAAGAAAAGAAAAGAAAAGAAAAGAAAAGATAGAAAAACCTGGAAAAATACCCCAGCCTCAATATAATCAAAATTTAATTTTTTATAGGGAAATATTTAGTCAGTTATACATTTTACTTTAGTTCTTAGCAGGTGGGTTCCTTTATATATTAAAATGCTGATAAAAATGATTGATCCTTATTTCATATAGTTTATATCATTCTTTTTCTTAAGAAAAGTTAATGTCTGAGATAATGGAAGACAGAAACTCCTGAATCTACAATCACTGGTCACTCCAAAGTACAGATCAATCCCATTAAGTGTTGTGAATAATGATTCACAAAAGATTCACATGACATATAAGCCCACTTTGGGGAACATCAAGCAGTAAAATTGCTATCTATACTTTAAGCCATTCTTTTTCTCATCTAGAATATTAATATCAGTACATATTACTCTCTTTAGAAATACATAAGCCACTTTATAACACTCTGCTCTGTACATGTCATCTTGCACGTTTCCCAAAGAATCACTGTCCAAAGGTTACAGCAGTATAGTGACTACATTAGAAAAATCAAGGAAGGGGCATAAGATAAGGATATATAAATTATAATAAGAACAGGTTGCTTTTATATCCTTTCCAATTTAATTACACTCACTGTCATAAAAATAGATTAGATACTGCTGTTTTCTCTTCCCATTACCATCTTTGTCATAAGAATGAGAAATCCAAACTTCAACGCTTGTCAGCTTTAGTCGGACACTGTGTAGTTCTTTAACCTTTCCACAGCTATGTCATTTTATTGGCTGGCTTTTCCACTTCTTTCATGTTTAAACCAAAGTAGCTCGAGGTAATGAACTGGAATGGATAACCAATCCCATAACAGCACATTGAAAAGGCCAAAGCAGTTCATCATCGTGTAATCAATATAATAAATTAGACAACACAAATCTTACGCTCATGAAAAAGGTTAACAAAACATGTTAACAATTATTTATAATGAGAAAGATCACTTATATGGAGAACAAAGGCCCATCTTCTCACAGTTTTGGTATTTTAGATGCTGATTTTTTATACCCTGGCATTGAGCTAAAATTCACCATTAAGAGCACTGTAATACTTCAGACATATGCATACTTTCCATTTACTGTTTAAACAATTTCATCAATTTCCTTATTTCATTTCAATGTTAATATATGAATTTAAAATTCTGTGTTATCTGTTAGGAGAATGGACTATGTTAACATCATAAAAAATAAAATTCAGTAACTTTTGACATAATTTTCAATCTGTAATGCCCAAAGTTTCTGGCAAAGTTTATGCCCTGATGCAGGGAAGCCATTGAGGCATGCACAGGAAAACATCCATCATCCACCATGGGCACCTACAGATGCCCTGGGAACCCAGGGTGTCCACTGCCAGGACATCCAGGGGAGAGCCAGCTCCCATTTCCCTCAGGAACCTGCAGGAGAAGCGTGCTGAGGAACAGAAAGATGAGATCTCCTGAACCCCACTCTCAGATCTACCAACTGAGCAATCCCACCCAAAATCAAGAGGATTTTCACAATACAGAGCAATCACCCATGAAATACCAAACATGGATCCAGCTTTGCAATGAATGTTAATCTTCACAATAAAATGTATCATGATACTGTCGCACTGCAAAATCCTCTTTTCACCCTAAATACTGAATGATGAGACATCCACTACTTCTTGGCACTTATTCTTTGTTTGGTTGTGCTTTTACTGGGGATTTGAGCACAGCTAATCCAAAGTCTGCAATGTAGACAAATGTATTAATTATATCCTGCATACCACCTTGCATTTAAGTGTGGGCACTTTTTCCACTTATTTTTAATGTACCAATTTAAGATGAGGTAGCAGTACAATTTTACAAAAAGACAACTGAACAGACAAAGATTGAGACATAATAGTTTCTTTTCTGTGAGGACCAGAAGCATCTTTGGTAGAGATGAACTCTTTGAAGATAATAGCTGCCAATTACTTGAGGATAAATATAAGTGTATGGAGAGCCTGGATTACTTTTTTTCCACCTTCATTAAGAATTTTACTGAAGCAGTTGTAGATTTTACATTCATATTCACTCATTGTGTCCTGCTGTACTGCAGACAAGTGTTTCTCTCTATACAGTAGATTAGTAAAGGAGAAAAACATCTATGATATATATGGGAGTAGGTGGTATTAACTTGAATAATTAATCATTTTTACTGTGCAAGTACCAAATTAGATGAGAAATATGCCTGTAGAAGGAAGAAAAAAATGTCAGTAGGTTTCTAACTGTTACTTATTTTGGTCAAGATAATACCCTAATTTCAGATTCCAGGCATAGGGATTAACATGATAAATATGCAAACTTGCACAGCTAAGGTTAAGATGCAGTGCACAGTAAATATTTTACCAGCAGCTAAGTGATGGGCCCACGCACTGCAAGTGACAGCTTTACTAGAAGCAGAAAGGGAGCCCAGGTAACAAAGAGTTTGAACCTGGCAGTAAGAGACAATATATATTCTATTTTAACAAAGATTCAATAAGTCTGTTTTACTATAAATGTTGCCTTAGCCAAACAGATTTCTAAACTGTGAGTTTGTTTTTCTAGGCTGCTAGGTGAATAGAGATGAACAAGCTCCTTGGACAGCATTTAAAACAATATTTTTGTTAGACTGCACTGCTGAGAGGTGGGAATGCATATTGAAAAAGAAGTATTTTTTATTTCTCTGGGTCATGTTCCTGTGTGGATATTTGCATTATGAAATATATAATAAAAAAAAGCATTACTCACCAGACATCAGAGCCTGATCCAGCACCCACTAAAGCAAGAGCAAAAACTTCCACTGACTTCAGTGGAAATTGGATCAGGCCCAGAACACTTTTGTCCAAACTGTACATTTTTTGCCAAACCTTGATAGTTTGATAGCAAAGCTTCTGACAGCAAAACCATTGCCACATTGCCTTTTCCCCATGGCAGATACCTGGAGGAGCAGGGCTGTGTAGGACTGGAGAAGAAAGGCAACAGAAAGGCATCTGCACCAGACAAAGGGAAGGAGCCAGATGAGACACAAAGGAGGGGAGAGGAGCCAAAGGAGACTGATTACTGAGGGAGACATTGGTCTGACCTGTAAATCAGAAATGAGGAAGCTGGGACAGACTCTGAGGAAAGCTGGACAGGAGCTGCAGGCTCCTGGCAATGCTGCAGGGTCAGAGGGAAGTTTCCATGGCAAAGCCTGGAACAGTTGGAAAAAGGCAGGCAAGAAGCTACTGAGACAGGCATCAAAAGATACAGAGAGAAAGCTCAGCAAGGAACAACAGCTGCTGTGGCCACACTCATCTCCAAAACACAGAAAGGAGTTTGTTTGGTGAAGGCTGGGCTGCAGCAGTGCAGCAATGCCCAGTGACCATTGCAGACAGTGATGGGCACAAGATTCAGTGCAGAGGAGGGTGCTAATGAAAGGGATGGGCTACAGACACTCAAACACAAACGTACTTTGCTTCAAAGATGCCTTAGTCAAGACTTTTGAAGAACTGAGAACTAAATCACTATTAGAAAACATGGAAAAATAGTTGAAGCTGTTAAGGCAAACCAAATAAAAATAAAAAACACATAAAATGAAGAGAAACAATTTTGATAGTTTATACACTTTATTGCTTCTAGACTCCCAAAACTTATAAAACTCAATAGCTGCATTTCATTCCTTTATTTGAGATAGACTGAAACAGATAAAACCTGGAGTCATTGTACATAATTAATATATTATAAAGAGATAACCTGAGGGGGGTTTTAACAGTTTACATTCTATACAGTTTTCCTGAATCATTGAATAAATACTTCTCAGCACAATAAATTTTAAATTATGTTATATTTAGGAGAAGGATGAAATTACAGAACTGTTCCAATGTATCATTCTTCCTAGACAACAAAAACCGTGGCTGAATGGTTTTCTGATGAATTTCAGATGCTTGTGTTCAGCTGTAGCATTTGCAATATTGTAAATTTGGTAGAGAAATTAAATTCTCAGTTACTCTGTCCTATGACAGCAAAAATCCAAATAATACATTTGAAATGCAAAACTACCAGAGAAAAGTTATTTATTTTAGTTATTCACATCAGTGATATTGTAGCAGTGCCTAAGAAACTTAAAAATATTCTTGTCTTGATGAAGCTACTCTTAGAAATAATTAAAAAGTCTTGACTGACAGGAGAAATAAATTGTTGAAAATGGGAAAAAAATACAGTATCCTCAATTTTCAGCTAGGAAGCAACACACAAGAAGCCTCTGTGGCAAAGCAGAGATTGAAAACTAGTCTGGTGACTCGTCCAGAAGTTTAAAGAACTGTTTTTGTCAAACTGCTTGCCAAAGGGAATAGCGCTATACCCATGAATAAGAGTTTTAGATTGTGGTCCTTTAATTTTTAACATGGACAAAATCAGTATCTTTCTCAGTAACGCACAACATTTCTTTTCAGGTCATAAACTATTTTGTCCACTTAAGTAAAACCAAACAAGCAAGCAAACAAACAAACATAAAAAAGTGGTTTTAAATGATATTGTAAATGGTAAAAAAAGGATGAGCCCTTAAAAAAAGATTTAGGCAGCAGCTTTGCATGGAGTGGCTGATGTATTCTATTAACGTCACCTGTCGCTACAGAGATTTAACAAGAGTCCTTCAGAACTAAAACCAGCAGCATTTGTTAAAAGAAGGATGCAATAGCAATCAGTAGCTCACTTTATTTTCTTTTTTCAAGACTACATTAGTAATATTTTTATTTTTCTTTGGCCACCAATCAAATTTGTCACTTTCTGACATTGTATCTCTTCATGGCACATATATCAGAAATGGAATAAATAAATGTACTTACTACCTGGTCATTTTTACTGCTCCATCAGCAAACCCTTTCCCTGCTCCATTGCCAGGAACACATGTTGCTAGCTCCTCGGCCTTACAGACCACATGTGAAGGAACTGAAGTCAAACCTTAAGGTTGTTCTAGTCCAGCATTGATACAGATGAGCAAGAAAAGAAAGTTACCAGGACTTAACTTCTCACTGGGGAGCTTGAGGTGGGGGAAATGCCTTCATCATGTGGCAGAACATTAATTGAACATATGTTACCTGTAGTTTCTGGGGGGCGTAGGAAATCAATAAGAAAAACACTATGTTGTCTTTAACAAGAGTGAAAAAAAATGCAAATCTGAAAGCTACAAATCTTAAAAAGCTTTGTTTTCTGGTGACTGCAGTATTAAAGAAGCCTTATCAGGCTTCAACCTGATAAGTAATGTAGATAAGTAATTGCGAGCTGGGGCTTCCCTCTCTTCAAAGCAGACAATGTGATCAACTTTGAACAACACAAGTAATGAGGCCTCAGATAGCAAAGACATGGCAGACTTTATCTGACATGGCCCTTAATAGCATGGTTTTAATTGCCAGAAATCTCTAAAACCTCATGCTGGGCTGCAGACAAAAAGTGTCTTCTGAAGGCATTTAGATTGCTGTTAAGGAGCTACTTCCTTCCATTGCATTGCTGGGATTTTTTCTGTCTATTGGGAGCCTTTCAGAGCCTAGGATGATAAAATGAAGGTGGGGCAACATTCAGCATGAAATCAAATGTTCAGTGTAAGAACAGGTTGAGACCAGCTGCTTTTGCTGTAACACATGGAGGTTTCAGAGAAGATAGGAAATGAAGATGCTGATGTAGCAAGGGTTAACCACAGTTGGAAAAAATTACTTTAAACTGAAATAAATACCATAGATGTTATGAAAGCAGTAAGAATTGATTTTATAATGATAGAGGGCATCCATTGCACTCTAATTAGCTGCAAAATAGAAAGGAAAGGAAACATCAAGAAAGAACAGTCTTATTAATCTGTACTTGTTTAGAAATAGAAATCAACTCTTAGTGCTTATATTACTGCTTACTATGAAGTGTGTGAAATTAGAAGCATCACAATACACCAAAATACAGGCCAAATCAGCAGCTTCAGCTAGAGGAAAATTGTTTTATAGTGTTTCTCCATTACAGCCTGTTCTCATTCGTTGTACACTTGTCAAATTCAGCAGTTCAAGCTTTTTAGGCTAGATATCTGTGAGTTCATGGAGGAAGACGTGGCTGAAATAGTTCAGCTCTTGTTAAAAAATGACACTAGGGAAAGAATGCTTCAGAAAACACATCGGTCTTTGAGCTGAGAAAAAGTAACTGCTGCAAGAGAGACTGCTTTCTCTAGGACCCTAACTTTGCTCCCGTGAAAAGCTGAAAATCTAGAGAAAATTAAGTACTAAGGATAGAGAAGAGTCCTTCTATTACTTAAGCACTGGGAAGGGCAGGGCTCAGTAGGTGCCTTTGTCAGGCATCCCTGCAGCTTTGAGAAGATTCACAGGGTGCAGGCAGTGCTAGGCAGGGATGGTCCTGCCTGCTCTTTTGCCCAACAGTGCAGTACTCAGGTGCACCAGCCTGAACTCTAAACACAGCAGGTCTGTGTTACCACGAAGCTTCACAGAGACTAACCCTTTTCTTCTTGGCCAGTCTCAGGGAAAGAAGAAAGGCAGATTAGGTTAACCAAAGGTGTTGCTTCCAGCATCTGATTTAAGTAGTTGTAGCTCTACTGTATTTGTTCTCACAATAAGACGGAGACAGCAAGTCACAACTAGAGTGGTTGATAAACTCAATAAACCAGAGACATTTGACACAGAAAAACCTGCCTCCTATTTATTAAACTGTGAGTAATCCCAGCTTCAGTTGCTTGGAACTGGAGTTGTACAATTGATAAACATTGTGTCACCTTTCTTTTTCTCTTTAGGCACTAACTCCAGTGAACTAGCCAACCCTCTAGAACTACCTATACAGGGAGCAAAGCTCACGTGTCTGAACTTCATGACAGCTCTTCAGGTGAGAGTTTTCCACCTTTATCCACTGGTAATCATTAATTTAAAAGAGTGGACTAATCCTGCCCCATCTTTAAGGTAGTCAGGCTTTTGGTGAAGCAGAAGCTTGCATGAGTCCAATTAGCTCATGACTTAAAAAGCTATTTTTAATTTCAGTAGCTCAGTACTACTTTAAGATTTCAGTAGTTTGATGTCTTCTTTTCACATGGAAATAGAATATATGTGTAGCTTCATATTTAGTTAATACCAGTAAGACCTTAAATATTACTTTTAAAATTCAGCTAATATAAAGACTTCATAGATTGACAAGTATTAAATTTCATCTCTTTTTGTTCCTGTCTTCTGTTGCCTTCATAACTAAGTCTGTCCGGGGCTGCTTTTGGATAAATGCTTTCACTCAGAAATTATTCACTCTCTGTTCCATGCAAAATACATACATATGCAAGTTTAAAAGTAAGCACAGAACCAGCACAAGTATTAATGGACCCACTGCTTTTAATGATTCTTTTGCAGTGTTGCATACAGCCTAGATTCTGAGATAATTTGAGAGTTTTATAGGCACTTAAGATTAGAAAGCATATTTAGTAGTATTGATGTACTGAGACACTTAAGAAACTTTGTAAAAGTCAGTGATTTTTCATCCTTGATGATCAATTTTTGTCTTTATGTGTGTAAAAATTACAGTACAAACCCAGATTCTATCAGTTGCCTTTCCCAAATTTTGATTTTTTCTCAAATTTGAAGACATTCTGTGGAAAAGCCATCTTTCCTAACTTTTACAATTCAGCATCCCAGTTATCTACTGAATTAGGTACAAGCTTCTTATGCAGAATCCTGAAACAACTGAGTTTGGCAGGGACCTCTGGAGATCACCTAATCCAAGCTTCCTAGTCACAGCAGGGTCATCTATGACACGTTGCCCAGGACTGCTATCAGTCAGACTTGAATATCTCCACCAAAAGAGAATATCTTCTCCAAACAGCCTGTTTCAGTACTCAGCCCTTCTCAAAGTGAAAAAAAATCTTTCTCACATTTAGAGAGAATCCCAAACAATTTCCCTGACTACTCTTCTCTGGCCTCAGCCTCTCTGTGTATGAAAGATTTTCTGTTCCTCTAATAATGTCTGGTGCTGGACACTCTGTAACTCCATGACGTTCTGGGGATCTGGACACAGGGTTCCAGGTGTGGCCTCACCAGTCCTGAGCAGAGAGGAAAGATCACCTCCAGTGACCTACTGGCAAGAGTCTGCCAAATGGAATCCAGGGTGATTGGCTTCTTCACCATGGAGGTCACATTGCTCATCTTGTGGTTCACCAATACTCCTGGATCATTCTCTTCAAAGCTGCTTTCCAGATTGTCAGTCCCAGCAATGGTGCAGGAGTTTGCTCTTCCCTAGTTGCAGGACTTTGCATTTCTTTTTGTGAATTTCTTTGGGTTCCTCTCTTCAAACCTTCCTGGTACCTCTGAATGGCAACACATCCATCTGGTATATCAGCCAGTGGTAAGAGACAGGCACCTAAAAACCCATCAGGTATTTTTATCAGCCTTAAATACTGTCTTCTCCATTAGCTGTAGAGGCAAACTAGAAACCCGACTAGAACAGTCCCTAATGTCTAGGTGGCTGAAGATAAGGAATTTATATTCTACTCTTTTGCCAACTCAACAGATTTTTTCTGGGCTATTCTCTACCAGGTAATGTTCATCATGATATGAACACAATGTGGATGATTAGTACCTACTAATTTACCTACTTAGTACCTACTAATTAGTCATCTACAGTTATATGATCTTCTCTACCATACTTATAGAAGAAAAGACTTCCCTTTTGCATGCACCAAAATCTCAGTTGCTTTCTGGATATATCCCTGTTCACTGCACATTAATAACCCCAGCATGAAAGAATAGATCAAAATCTTAGAATCATAGAATGGGTCAGGTTGGAAGGGATACTAAAGATCATCCAGTTCCAACCCCACTGCAATGGGCAGGGACACCTTTCACTAAACCAGGCTGTTCAGAGCCCCATCCAGCCTGGCCTTGAACAACTCCAGTGACGGGGGACATCCACAACTTTGTGTAACCTATTCCAGCACCTCTCTACTCTCCTAGCGAAGAAATTTTTCTATATATCTAATCTAAATCAATCGCCTTTTAGTTTAAAGATATTCTCCCTTGTTCTATCACTACAGGCCCTGTAAAAAGTCCCTCTTCAACTTTCTTGTAAGCATATTCTATGTTTTATCTTGATTTTTTCTCTCTCATAAAAGAATCCATGTTAACAATTTATTGTCAGCTATGCAACAGCTCCTGTATTTCCCAGGAGCTCCACTCTCATCTGGAAGCTGGTGACACTGAAATCTGCCAGCACTATGCTTATATCACAGTGACCTGCACATCTTCTAGGAGCCCTGAATTCTTGCATATTCCACAATGTTTATCACAGAATTGACAACAGTTAAAATCATGAGATTAGTCCAAAAAATATAAGCACTTGATCTTTGACAGTGCTCCAAGCTGTACTTTTTCTTTGATGCCCAGTGGCTCCCACACAGACTTCACACCAATATTGCAGCACTTACATGTTCAGTATTTTTCTCTTATTAAACACATTTACTTTCGGTTTGAGTAAAGCAGTGTATGCAGAAAAAATCTTCACTCACTGGTAGCACAGAAAAGCAGCTATCCCATATTTAAAAATTACAGGAAATTCCACATCTGCTGCATGTTTTTAGTCTCATAATTATCAGTGAAGGTTAGTTAGTCTTTCTCAGAGCAATAGGCCAGATTTTGAACATGAATGTTCTGCCAAACAGCCAGGCCCTGCTCCTTCTTTCCCCCTGCTAAGGAGACATTATTGCTACAATGCTGCCTATTGCTGCAGGCTGCAGTTGGATTTTCACTTCCAGGAGGTCTCCAAGGACACTGCATTCCTGGTTTACGTGCTTCTCATCATCACTGAATGTTGTGTCTTTCCTCTCTCAGCAAGTGAGCATGAGAGGAAGCTAGACAGATACAGCCAGATAATTGTCTTTATCAGTTAGACAAGGTTCAGCTACTTAGGGCCCCACTGCTCCAGCCAGGCTCCAATGGCTTACACAGTAACAGCCGGAGGATTGATAAAGCACTGCTTAACTGTTTTGAGGGATAATATAGAATTTCTCCAGATTATTCCTTCTATTCCTGGAAAATGGCTTGTTCTGCAACCTGTTCCTGCTAACAGCCACGTGCACCCAGTAGTAGGCAAACCATGAAGGTTTGCCCTAGAATGTCCCTATATACAAGCTTAAGCTGGATGGATTTACAAAGTGAAAAATTAAAATTCAGCCTCCAGGTTAATATTTTTGATCAAGAGATGGGATGTTTTTAAAGAAACACAGCTGAAGATTTACATAAATATCCTTAAAGGATGTTAAAAAAAAAGTTTTGGTTTTTTTCACATTAGACCTTTTTATAAAGGTTACGTGGGCTATTTTTGGAGTTGATGTTATAAATTTTGGCTCAACCAGTGGAGAAAACAGAGGCTTAAAATTGCTACAGTGAGAGAAGAGCTGCCTGATGCTTGCTTTGCTCTACGTCCAATGCATTAGGAAATATTGCTGCCTTAGAAATCAAAGAGCTTTCAGAAAACTGAATTCCCTGTATAGTTAGAAGACTAAACCTACTTGGAACAAGAAGGAAATGGACTTTGTGATATCACTGTAGTATTTCTAGCAAAGATGAGTCATAGGCCTTGACCAAATATAGTATTGCTTTAGGGAAGATACCCTTTAATTGACACTTTTAAAATTTTTTCTGTCACCAGGAAAACAGGCTCAGGTTTCTCTTGTAGAAAATCTGGCAAAAACAACACTCTTTTTCAAATGAATACAGGAAATTTCATGAAATAATCTAATTGGGATGCAGAGTACAGAATAAGGAACACAGAATATGCATTTCAAACCTCAGATTTGAAAGCCACTTATAGTCGTGGATGTTTCTCAACACAAAAGTTGCTCCACTGGAAATTTACTGGCACTCAGGAAACCATATTTAAATCAGTATAATTGCTTGTGTAGTTCAGTACTTTGCTAGTGCAAATGTCACACTACAATTGTTCCATCTGGTTTTTTTTCAATGCTCTGAGTGAGATGATCCAACAGAATAGAGAAAGTAAAAAGAGTTTACCAGAGTCTTACACAGATTTAATTCTTTCATGTGTTAATATTAAATCCCCACGTCTTTGCAAAAAATGCAAGGAACAAAGAAATCTGTTAAAATTCTACATTAGAATGTAATATAGAACCTCCTTCCAGTACCTGGAGGCAACCTACAAGAAAGGTGGAGAGTAATAGTGTACAAGAACATGTAGTGACAGGACAGGGAGAAACAGATTCAAACTAAAAGAGAGTAGGTTTGGATTAGATGTTAGAAGGAAATTCATTACTGTGAGGGTGGTGAGGCACTGGGACAGGTTGCCCAGAGAAACTGTGGATGCTCCAGCCCTGGAAGTGTTCAAGGCCAGCTTGAATGAGGCTCTGAGCAACCTGGTCTAGTGGAAGATATCCCTGCCCAGAGCAGGATGGTGGAACTAAATAATCTTTAATGTCCCTTCTGACCTAAGCTATTCTATGATTCCATGGTTCTTCAATTCTACTATTAGGAAAAGCTAACATTTCAATCTAGAGTATATGTACTCACCAAAAGTATTCCCAAAAAACTCCATAGTATTACTGATGCCTTAAGTTTTAGCTTCCATATTATCCAAATTCTGTACTGCCTTAGTGTGTAACTCTGAACTTCATACAGTGTGTTAGCAAGTTCTCCTCACAGTTCAGTCAGACAAAACAATCCTTTTCCAACCCGAGGACCAAGGACACCATTGCAGCTTCAGGCCCAAAAAGTCTAAACAACAGTGAACTCAGGAGAGCAATCTGGGAGGATGGGACTTCATAACCTGAAGCTGTAATTGAACAGTTAACCCCAATATGTAAATGGACCAAAACTTATAAAAGTGTAAAAACTCGTAACTTGCCATCTCTCTTTGGCAGAGCCATGGCTGGGCTCTTGTACTGCCCAGGGTGTTTCCTATGAAGCCCTTTTAATAAATACCTGCTTTATTCCTTTAACACTGTCTAACCTCTGTTCTAGGCAGCCTCTCAAGACATCATTACCTTGATGACAACCTCATTTAAGCAGTTTTCACACTTCTGTATTATTAATCTTGATTTCTACCAACATAAATCAAGGAAGAATTGGGACAAGCTATTTAAAAATTCAGCAAGTAGCTGAAGAGACCATTTATATTATCTTGGTAGATGCATTTAAAACCAACATTTAATGAGTATGTGACTCATCAAGTTAAACTTGTTTTTAACAGAGGCTGGTATTGAACACTAGATTGCCACTAGGTCACAAAAAAAGACTGAGATGTTAAAGGGCAATTTGTAGCTATGCTGGATAAGTTAGCACAGACTTACTTGGAAAGGGCTTGACTCAATAATTTATTCTAAATCATCTGGGGTTTTGTTTTGGTTTGGTTTGGGTTTTTTGTGGTTTTTTTGTTTTGTTTTGTTTCGTTTTGTTGTTGTTTTGGGGGTTTTTTTGGTTTTTTTTTCCTCAAAGCATCTTCCACTTAGATTTTGGAATTCTATTTCGATTTTTTTTTCCCAACAAGTTTCATTGTAGAAGTGCTACTTTAAAATCTTAACTATAATATACTCAGCTGCTGTAAATTGCCATAGCATCCACATGGATGATCATTAATTCACATGTATGTTAGGTATCAAAGGCACAGAAGATGTAAGAACATACAGAAGTGTTAGCTCTTTTATTATATTACTGTAATTAATCCTGAAGGAGTTCTCTCCAGTAAATCCGGTTCCTTTAAGAATATTGACAACACTAAATCATCTGACCAGCATGTTCTTTCATTCCCATTGGAACTAAAATATCCTTAAAGTGAAATAGCTATCAGATAAAGATAATATAAAGATAATATATTCATATACAAAAAGGAAGCAGTTAAATACAAACATTTCACAAACACCTGACAAATTTACATAGTATAGCATTTACACTTTGAGAAAACTAAAGGAAAACATTGCTGAAAAATGCATTTTTTGTTGAAGTACTGTGGCCCTATAGAGTCTTGCCAAACTTTTCAAATAACAAGATTTTTGGTGTAGTTTGTCACTGGAAAAAAAAAGAACAAGTGAAAAAAGAATTATCCTATGATTTAGAAACTACCTTTCCACAAGATGAAACTCCAAAAACACATTCGCTTCTGACAGGATAATTTCTTAGCTAGTTTTAATCTTCAAAGGCATGTTCTGAGGTGATGTTTGCCACATGCAATTGATTTCAGTTTTTGTTTTTCTGGGTTTTTTTCCAGAGGAAGGAACTTTTCAAATGTTCTGCCTCTTTCTTTAAAAATACAAAATAATCTAAGATAGGTGCAATATTGAGGCTGCAGCCAAGGTGTTACATCCACATTGGAGGGTGTTTAATATCCTGCAAGTGGTGTCTCATCAGCTGAAGGAAGAAGAAAACAGCAGTCTATAGGCAGAAGTTTTGGAATTCTTCTGATTTGTGAACTGTTATAGTTAGCCCAATATTGTTCATTTGAAACCCACATGACTGCTGAAATCTCTAAATTCTCCCAACCTTTTTATCACTAGAGTCTTTCAGAAGACAGAAAAAAACTACACAGTGAAAATACAGGAAACATGATTCTGTGAACAGAGCAAGACATTTTACTGCACATGATATTGATATGTTCCATCTGAATATAAAGTGCTTGGGTTATTCCCACTGTTTGCCTAATGGCCAAAAGAAAACCAGAATTCTCCTCACTCCTCTCTAATATAATGACGTAAATCCCATTCTTCTACAAAGCAGTGTGGTGCTTATTCTGTAAGTTCCTTTTAAAGGAGAATTGTATCTATGCTGTATCATGAACATGTCTTCTTGGAATCTCCTAAGCATACAAAAAGTTAAAAACTAGAGCTTTCTATTGATTTCAGCAAGAGACCATAATTCTCTGAAGACAAGAGTCAGCTGTTTCTTCTTTGAGAAACTGAAGCTTTGAAAGTACTTAATAATTCCAATACTCCTATTTTTTTGGTTGTCTTTATTGCTGTTACCAAAAGACTCTTGCTGTGGCCCGATAATGTCTAGTACAGGTGCCTGAATAGAGGGTATATCAGAGCTCTGAGCACCAAGTGACATCCTGCTGAGACATTATTTCTGGACTGTCAACGAAGTTGAAAGCTCCTGAGGGATTCCAAAATGGGCCACTATCAAAGACTGATCAAAAGGAGTCAGAAATCAAGCAATTTCCTCTAATTGGATCCTTGCAGCACTTACAGAGAGAATTATTTCAGAAACCCACTTTTAGAAAGCAGCATGTAGGAAGGTTCAAATGCCATATAGATAGAGTACCAGTAATTAAAATTGGACTACCATTCTTTGTATAATTTAGAGATGACTGATTCCCTGAACACTCAGAAAACCCTTTTCATCCTTACCAAATAATACCCAAGCCTAGGACAACCTACCCTCTCTATTTTCAGACTCGTTTCTACTATTCTTATTTTCTCTATGTTAGCAAACCCTGCTCAGGTGCTCAGGAATAGTGTGAAGTGTTTAGTTCATGTTTAGATCAGTATAGTTCTTCTAAGGGCTGCGAGGAATAAAAGGGATGCCTTGAATTTAAAGCTCCCTCAGCAGTGGGCTGAAACTGGTGATAGGTTAGAGCATGGCTGTGCATTTGGAATGTTACTTTTGGATGGCACCTGCACCATTGAAGGCATCTGCCCTGCTGTAGAGAGGTTTGATGTGACACTTAGAGGCACATATCAATTAGCTGAAGTCAGGGTGCTTATTCTCATGCAAATTATGCATTGTGAACATGAGAAGCAAACTCAGACTAACATCTGTCATATACCACCTACAAAAGATTTCTGCTTTCATGTCTCAAGGCTGTCTTGGTTTAGCCATAAATCGTATTTTGACAGAGTTTAATAAAATACAAATTATGGAACTAGTGAGTCATGCTCCATATTTCCATCAGACAAATTCAAATGGGTGTACATTTTAACTGAGCTCTAAATAGATTAAATTGTAAACCTAATCCTTGGAACTTTCACGGCTTTATAGACTTTAGAGGAATATGATTTCTCATTCAGAATTCATTCCTAAATTAATGCTGAGCATGACTGTGTAATGTGTTTGTTATGAGGCAGGATTAAAGGGATTTACCCAACACTATATCAGATACTGTATGTGTTTTAGACACTCACGTAAGCACTTTTTTTCTTACATTTATTCACCAGAAGGTCTCTGTAAATAAAAGGAGTCAAAATGTTCTTTAATTCCTTTGCACTGTGCTACTGCTAGGCTCAGACTCCTTCTGGTGAACCACAAATGCACATCCAAGGTGCTTACATTAGGAGAGTGGCTGTTCCAAGGTTCCTTTGGGGTAAAGAGCACCTGGAGCTCACACAGCCCTGCCCAGACCTGCCCTGCCCTGCCCTTAGGAAGCTGCAGCCATGGTCAGAGAGCTCCATCTCCCTGCTTTGAGAAGGCCTCAAAGCAAATTCCCCTGATCGGCACTTCATATAAATGCTTATTCCTTTCCTGATGTGATATGATTCTCCTCTCCTTTCTATCCCATAGAATTGCTTTTGCTGTCAAAACCATGATTGTATTTTTACAGCACCTATTGGGAAAATACAGTGTGAAACATGAAGGGAAAAAAAGAAAAGATAAAAAGAAAAAAAAAAAAGAGTTGATATGTCCAAACATTTTGATAAACACTTGAAAAAAATAAGACAAAATAGAAACTTTTTGTGAAATGTCATTCAGTATTGAGTGATTCTGAAAGGAACCTTTTATTTGTTTTCTGGTTTTCCCTTTTCTGTTGCTTTTTACTTTTTCGTTATTTTTAATTCCCACTTGGGGTGCCTAGTACATATTGCTCATACAATGAAGTATTATGGAACTAAGTAAGAGAGGAATATATTAAAGCAAAGACTAGCTCAGCTAAATAGCCTGTGTGGTTTACTTTTGTCAGAAATCAGCTTTGCATCATGAGCTGCTTCCTGAAAAGCGTAGAAGTGCCCAGATAGCCAATCACCTCAATAGGTCAATGTATGTAAGAATGATATTATGTTACTCCCATTCCTCTTTGCTCACACTTTGCTATACCCTAATTTTTGAAGGTTGACCTAATTCCCTTTAAATGGGTTTTTCAGGCAACTTTTTTGGGTATCATGGAATGGTCTGGGTTGGAAGTGACATTAAAGATCATCTAATCCCAATTCCCCTGCCACGGACAGGGACATTTTTCACTAGAACAGGTTGCTCAGAGCCCTGTCCAACCTGGATTTAAACTCTTATAGGGATAGGGAAGCCACATCTTCTCTGAGCAAAGCTGAAAAAAGGAGGGATAATGGCTTTAAAAGTGAAGTCCTAGAGGAAGTGGTATGCATGATTTATTACTTATTTCCAGAAATAAGAGGTATGTCGTGCTGCAGTTTACACACACATCCCATATTCATCCTGACAACTCAATGGAAAATGGCATCCATTTTATGGGTTCATCGTAAGTGACGCTTTGTCTCTTTTTAACATTCCATTTCATTGATTCTGAAGAGCTTATTAACAGGCTGAAATGTTTCCTTTAACCCACAGAATGTGTGTGCCTGCAGAAGACTGAGCTGCTTTGGATCTAGTTCTCAGTAGTAAGAAAACTCTCAATAAACTTAATCCACAAAAAGACAAATTCAAACTAACATTTTTTGGCTTCAAAGTAACAATTGTTTTCAGAATGATTCATCCTCATTTCATTTTTTAATTTTCTTTAAACACTTCACATAAATTTGTTAAACAATGAGTAAAAATTTAGATTTTGTTATTTTTATTGACAAGTTGTGAGCTGAGCTGCATTAGTGAACTATTGCAGAAAGAACATCTGCATCCTTTCTTAAGGCAAAAGAAAATACGTCTGTAAAGTTTTTATATTTTGGAACTTACTGCCATTGCATTTATTTCATTTTACAATACAGAGAAAAAATAATAAAAAATATATTAGAAAAAGCTGTTGCAGAACATAAGTTTGCTGCTTTGGGATAAATGAGTAATGGCTACATAACTGTCATCACACAATCACTTTTAAGCCTTCTTTCATGGTATACAGCTCTGGGCTTGGCAATGCAACTAATTAGAGGGTGAAATCAAAGCCATATCTTTCTTCTCTTGTGGATTTTTACTCCTTGTCTTTAAATGGCTATCATGCCCTTCTAACTATATGAAATAAAATTAAGCTGCATCTTTCAAACCAACATTTCGATATTTCTGTCAGATAATGTACATGCGTTAAAAGAAAAACATGTTAGTAAGTGAAAGGCACTGCTGTCAGTTGTAGATAAAAGAAGTCCTTAGGAAACTGCTGCTCTTCATGGTCTAGAGCATAGCTACGAGCACTGCTGCTCTTCTAGGACAAGGAGGGATACAGTCAGAAAGGTCAAGATTTAGCTTCAGGATCAGTGGCCAGCAGCACCTTAATTTAGGGGTGCTATGTTAAAAATAGCTTAACTTATATTCACACAAATGTGAAAATTTTGGTAATTCTAATTTTACATTAAAGAAAGTTTTCATTTTTCTCATTCTAGTGCTTTTCTTGACAGTGTGGTTTCACCAAATTTGCAGAGACTCGCTAAACTGATTTTTCTAAGTCCAAAGCCAACTTGTATATTTGGTACTCTAATTCTGAAATGACCTTTTACATGTTTTGTGACTATGACCAAGAGAGTCAAAGACAATATTCCAGGAGCAGGCTGAACAAGAGGTAATTGATGATTCTCTGGGCAGATCTGCTGATAAATACTTAGCCATAAATACAAGAGCCCTGAAAAAGGTTGAAAGGCAAAAGGAAATTCCTGTATTAATACCTGCACATTGTTTACACCAGTTTTGTTACCCACAAATTTTGCAGATAGTCACAGACCCAACTATAAACTTTTATCTCAGCCAGAACTCCAAAGCAAGAAAAGAAAATTCAGCAAAATACATGTTTTCTCAATTTCAAAGAATACTACTAGATCTACAAAGACTGATTATGTTTTCTACTCTACCTAGTAGAATAAAAGGTGTCTGTGGGAAAGACTTATGTTTCCAAAGGAAATTATTTTAGTCATGAAATTATTCTTTGTGTATTCAGCTCTACTAAAAGTACTAGTTTATGTGTTCCCAGGAAGGTCAGAAAACTTAGTTCATTTAAGGGCTTGTTTTCTCATTGTCCAGTTAGTAAATTTGTAATAGTCCTAATCTAGTCACAGGAAGATTTCTCAAAGGCTTTCTATCAGTATCAAGATCATCATTGTCATGATATCAAAAGCTGATACTCAAAACCTTATTTAATTTAATTAAAAATTTCTATCCATCACCAGACACACAGTGGTATCTCATTTCTCCTAGAGACCTGCTTTCCACACGTAAACTGTATGAGTTCATTGAGGCAGAAACCTCTGAACCCATCTGTGTCCCATCACATCAAAGTTCTTTCTTTCTTGAAGGGAGTGATGCATCTCATTCTAAAACTGATCAGAATTTTGCCTCTAAGTGCCTCTCTTTTCTCCAATAAGCATGAAGAAAACCACAATAAATAGCTGAAATGCAGACATCTGCGTAGCAAACAATTAAATTTACATGAAATGAAATCTCACCCGAAGGGTCTATAATTAAAGTGCAATTATATTTCCAAGTTACATGAAGAGGATCCCACCCACCGTCTTTAAACTACTGTTGCTATTATCTATTTGCAGTGAGCTAAAACAAGCAGATTTGGATCAAGGTTGACATTATACTTTGTCTCATACAACCACTGTCTCAAAGCATGAGACTTTCAGCTTGAATATGAATGGGTATGAATGGGACAAAGGGAAAAAATACAACAGCAACGTTATGTGCCTACAGATATTAACTAATAATTGGTGTATTAATTGAAAGTCACGAATTATTTCTATACGATGAATCATCAAAAATCATAAATCCATAAATTCAGAGATACAATATCCACCGAATCTTATCTGGACATGATGTACTTCTGGCATGATAGAAAAATTATTTCAAGTAACCTTTGGGGGAAGAATGTACTAACTTTATACAAGAAAAGAGGTGAGCACAAGAAACATTTTGCAAAAAATTCAAAATATATTCTTTAAAATTTATTCCAAATCCTTCTTTATATTTTTTTCTTTTCTTCCTGGCTTGCTTTTGTAATTTCTGGTCTCAAATAATAATAAAAATATTTGGAATTGTATCTCTTTTTGTCCCACAATATATTGTGGTAAAACAGCCTTTGTTGTTTACACATAAACCAGTAATAGTAATCAAAATTTGGTTTAAAGTCAGCTAAAATCAATATTCCTGTAACTGCAAAATGTCTTGAATTGTACCTCTGTATTCCTCCTCTCTCCTAGCTACTGGATATGGAGAGGGAAAGGTGGAGTGGCCCAGTGGTGATGAAATACTCCTTGCTATCTGTTCTTACAATACCTATTGCAATTTTAAAAACTGTGAATGGAAACAGTAACAAATGAACAAGAAAACAGACTTCCAAACAGGAAGGATGAAAGCAGAACATATTACAGATTGACCAAAGAGCAGGAGGCCCCCCAAGCAGCCTTCTGGGTGTGCTGTTAAAAAAAACCTATCAGGAAATATGTGACAGCATATGGAGGAGTGGATGATAAAACCTTTCAAACATAAAGTCTGCGAGGGGTGAGATACTAAAATCTGCTGGAAGATACTGGTGAGACGCAGCCACAGACCATGTTTGGAAAAGCTCTGGATGTACCTTACAAGCTTCCAAGCTCTTTTAAGTAATACACTTGTGTGGTTTTCATTTAGTCCCTTTTGTTTCTTCCAAAGGATGATCATTTCCTAAGCATTAACAAAGTGTGCAAAAGTATTATGTGCATGCAAAGACATTACTAAGTGCTGTACATGAAGAAATCTGTCTTCAATTATATTCGAAGCAATTACTTTGATATCATCTTTTGTTTACAGTAAGCTACCATGAACAAGGATGTCCCTCAGGAAAAAGGATTTGAGGAGGACATAGGAAGAAAAGGCTCTGAAAACAATGTAAGTTTTGAAGTTTTTTCTAAGGAACAAAAAAAAAAAGAATCATGTGCAAAGTCTGTGCAACAAAAGAAATCCTTGCTCACCAAAAAAGAGTTTGATGACAGGAAGCAGGAGGAAAATAGTTGGAATCCACGGGATTTTAAGAATTAAAAACCAAAAAATGTCTACAGATTTTGAGGTAGCTTTGCCTAACATATTTTTGGGGTTTTGTTCTTCAGTGGATATGTTTTTCTTAGGTAGCTGATAAAGAACTAATTGCTTCCACATTCAGCAAAGCTTCGGCTTTAGCTTCATTTCTTGAATGCGAGGAAAAACGAATGACAGTCACGCTTTTCCTTTTGTTCTTTTAGGTAACAGTCTGTAAAATGAAAGCATGATTCATTTCATAACTAGGAAATGATGCTGCAGCTACATGTAGAGAGCAGCAGTTCTCAAACTGCACTTGTTTTCCACAATGAACTGTTGAGGAGGAGCACAGCCACACAGGAGAACTTTGGTGTCTGTGCCATGCCAGGGGAGCAGAGGCGCTGAGACATGAACCAAGCTGGGGCAGGGAGCCAGACTGCAGCACTGCCTTGAGCTCAGATCCCTGGGCAAATGAGCCTCTGGAGAAAAGTGAAATGTGTGGTGTAAAAACAAGTGAGCAATACTGCAGCCTGGGACCAGACTGACACTCTTAAACAGGGGGGGAGCTTGGAAGGCTGTGTGATGGCAGCAGTGCTTTCTCCCAGATATCCAGCATGATCCAGGCCTCCCCAGCAGACATTGCTGTGTGGGCTGTGTTAAACCAGGCTTCCAGGCTTCTGGAATAGCATTAAGTGATATACAGCCTTTAAACAATCACTACAGACCAGCTCAGACACAAGAGCTTCTGTCCTTATCAAGGAACTCAGAACAGCCCAATGACATTCTGGCACGTCTAAGACACAGCTTGTGATATATCTCAAGGATAACCAACACTGGTATACCAAATTTTACAAGCTTTAAAATCAATCCTTAGAATTAAAAGACGTGGGCTTATTCTGCCCATATAACTCACGTGAATAATTTTTGAGTAGGCCCACCAAGCCATCCACAGTAAAATTATACTAATCCTATTGGATCCATGTACACCAAACTTGCCTAGGGACAAAGCAGCTTTCTCAGGGTGTTTTTTATATGACAATGGTATTTCATGAAAATTAGGACATAAGGATGTGACCAGAGTCCTAGGGCTTCCTCCTGCCTCTACATAGTGACAGACCCTGAAAAGACAGAATCAGACCTCTAATATATAGCCTGTCTGTAATAGCAGCATACAAAAAAAATCTTAAGAAAGTAGAAGACATAGTACCTTGTTTCATGCAAATGTAGTGGCATGTGAATGGGGTCCTGCAGACAGAGCTTGCGAGTTAAAACCAAACTGAAATACAATTTTAATACACTTGAAAATGTATAGTGAACAATCAGAAGCTTTCCCTTCTCAAAATCCTTTTATATTGCCTTTCTGCTTTTGTTTCTCTAGTCACAGGAAATACCCGTGTGTGTGTTTTCAACATCCAAATTCACTTTCTTGGCTTAATTATGAAATCAGAAGTCAGGAAAACAATATTCTTTGTGCTTTGCAAGTTTCCCCTGTGAGGAATGCAGGTTACTGTAGTATGTTTGTTTAAGTGCCATGCTCACAACTGTAGCTCCCACATGATTTGTTAGATCAGCTTTCATTGCCGCTGGCACTCTCTCTTATTATTTACCTTGTTTCTGAAGCTCCTTGTAAGGTGAAAAGAAGCCATTACTGAAAAATACAGTGAAATGTAGTTTTCACCCTGAAAAAAGGGTGAATAATTTGTTGACTGAATTATACTCATTTAGGTTGGAAGACACTCTTAAGATCATCAAGTGCAACCATCGAGTACTTCCACCAGTTGCCCCAGTATCCTTGAATGGGTCCCATCTGGCACCATGGACTTTTGTGTTTCCAAGTGGTGTAGCAGGCCACTAACCATTTCCCCTTGGATTGTGAGGATTTCCTTTTGCTCCCCATCCCTGTTTTCTAGCTCACAGGACCCAGTACTCCAGCAACTGCTCTTGCTATTAAACACTGAGGCAAAGAAGGCATTAAGTACCTCAGACTTTTTTTCATCCTTTGTCCCTAAGTTTGCCCTAATAAGCAGTACAAGATGGAGTTTTTCCTTGGCCCTTCTTTTGTTGTGAAAGTGTTTATAGAAAGCTTTTTTTAATTGTGTTTTACATCCATAGCCAGAAAAAGTTCTAGTTGAGTTTTGGCTCTTCAAATTTTCCTCCTGAAAAACCTCACAAAATCCTTATAGTCCTCCTGAGTTCCCTACCCCTTCTTCCAAAAGTCATAAACACATGGTTTTTTTACTGAGTTCTAGCCAAATTCTCTGTTCGATCAAGTCAGTCTTCTTCCCCACTGGCTCATCTTCTGGCACATGAGGACAGCCTGCTCCTGTACCATTAAGATTTCCTTCTTGAAAAATGTCCAATTCTCCTGGACTTCTTTGCTCTTCAGGACTGTCCCCCAAGGGACTCTCAACAAGTCTCCTAGACAAAGTTGCCCTCTGGGAATCCAAACTGGTAGCAGTTCTTCTGGCACTTGTCCTTACTTCTTTTTCCATTTCATGATCATGTGCCCAAGATGACCTCCAATCATCGCTTCAATCAAAAGTCCTTTTCTGTCTGTGAAACCCAGGTCAGGTGGGACACCTTCCTCAGTTGGCTGAGTCACAAAAAAGTGACTTCAAGGTCTCCTCCTGACTGTGACCAGGCCTGTAAGGGGCCACAACAGGCACATGGACCATCTTACACCCGGAAGAGAACAAAGGCAGAATAGGAGGGTGATGGAGGAGATGGGCAATAAGCGTGGTGAGCAGGAAAGCAGCTGAGACATTTGAACCTGTCTGTAGAAGGATTGTGAAATGAACCTGTAGCCTTGAACAGGATCCCAAAACTACTGAAGGACCTGAGACATGACTGAGGGTAGGAATGAAAATCTGTGTTTCAGCCACTGACACGATGTGAGGGGACATCTGCCAGCTCAGGAGGGAGTCCAAAGCCAGGAAGATAATCAAAGCAGTAATAAAATCTTATTCAGGAACTCATTTTAAGTTAACACTTTCTACTGCAGCTACATTTCAGAGCAAAATCTGTCTTTTGCATATTTCAATTTGCAGATACCCTCCCTTCACAGCATACTAAGCAAAGTAGGCAGGTGGAGTCTTTTCAGCTAATGATAGACCAAAATAATCTTCTAGCAACTGGTGGTGCCTAACAGATGCCTGCAGATGCCTAATTAACATTCATGAAGCACTTGAATCCCTTAGATGAAAGCAGTATACAGTAAAAGCATAAATTATTATTATGGGTACTTACTGCTTCAGAAAACAATTGTGACTATTCTAAAAAAATGGTTTATTATTTCTTTTGCTAAGAAATAATTAAGTAAAGACCAACTGAAAAACCTTTTTTTTTTCCTACACAATAATTATTGTATGGCCATGTAAATAGCAACAAACAAATATTAAAAGCTGCTCAGGTGTTTCAGGAATCTGGATTTCTAACAAAATCTAAGACTCCAGCTAAATCTGACAGAAAGCTGGACAATCCGCAATCATTAATGTGATTGAAATTTTTGAGCAGACTACTCAATCATGCTACAGAGCTGCTAAGAGCATTCTGTGTCCTTTCCTTGTCCCTGACCCTTAAGCTGCTTTGCATCTGGATATTTAAATACTTTGCACAGCTGTGTCTTGCAGACTTTGCCTTCTCCATCTGCTTGTTTGTTTTCCTGGTTTTATTTTTCAGGCTGCTATTCCATATAAGCAAAATTATCCTTTTATGCCTCCTCTGCCTCTGTTATTTCTTCTAGATATTGTAAACTACAGCATCTGTGGTACTTCTCCTGTTATAGATTTATATTCTCCTAGGTAGTGTCGGACAAAGATAAGAAGCCTCAGTTGAACATGAAGCTGATGCCCTAGTCTGACACAAAAATCCCCAAAGCTTTTTATTTCTGAAATTTTCTACAGAGAATTCCCTTGGTGTATAAATGACTTATTTTGATTCTTTACAAGTATGTATCGCAGGTCAATAGGGAAAAAAAGAAGACGAGCCACTGAGCATTCAACAGAACACAGTTACCTTCTACATTAGCAAGAATGACCTTTTTTATTTTGGTCAGATAATCTGAATATTCTGACAGCAAATATTACTAAAAAAGAGTTCATGACCTAAGAAGAGTAAGGATTCAGGTTTGATTTTTAAAGCATTTCTCGGTCTTTGGGTCAGCATGTTTGCAGAATGAAAAGAGATTTCCTGACCTTTTTATCTCGGAAGGGTGGGAAGTAACTTTAGGTTCAGACATTTATCTCATATCCTAGAAACAAATTGAGCCAAGTTTTCAAGTTCTATCTCCCAGTTATTTCTGGATTACTGGGCTTCGTTTACTCTGAACTGTTTCATAAAGGAAGTTAAAAATTAATGCTGCTGCTTAGCTATATACTTAAATATGAGCTCAGCTTTCAGCACAAACAGATGTTCTTTGCTTAGTTGGGATGGTCTGGAAAAAAAAACAATTACAAAATTGTTTTGATGTGTTCAATTCTAGGAATTTGTTAATGGCTTATGAACAGAACACACGGATGGCTCTGTTAGGTCAGGACCGTGGCTTTCCCACCAGAAATCAGAGATGGATATAATGGGACAAAAGGTAGGGGGGGGTGACATACTCAAAATACACACGTATTATAATATCCTACAGCTTTCTAATGCTTTAATGCATCCCCAATTATTTGTTTCCTGTGTTATCCTGTACTGAGCCCTATCAATGTGAAACAAATTGCAAAATCAGAATCTTTCCTGCTTAAAGAAATCTCTCAGATTACCGTAAAAATTTCATTGGTCAAGTTTTGTAATAGCTGTTATGTCCTGCTGAATAATTGTGAAACATCAAGAGCAAGGTAGCAAAACATGCCCTACTGAACAGAAGTTTAGGAAACATGAATCACTGAAATATAATTCTGAATGACCTTGGGGAGAGGGAGAGGAAAGAAGGTAAGGTCAAATTCATAAGAGTAACTTCTGATCATGAGCTTTGCTCTTGGACACAGTTTACATTTAGTTCATGGGTGGTGCACTTCCAGCTTCCTTTTTCTTCATGGAAGTTTTAGAAATGTCTGGAATTGCTGTATAAGCCTTACAGAGAAATCTAATCATATCCAGGTAAATTCTCTTTAGTTCTATAAGTAATAACCTCACATCACCTTGAATAAAACACAAAACTTTAACACAGCATGAAGCTAAGGGGAATCCATTTCACATCTTCTTTACTCATAAAGTCTTCTAGAATCACAGACTTTAGAGGAAAGACTGTTAAACTACCTAATCTTCATCTTCTGTTTATCACAGACACCTAACATTTACCCCTGAACTGAGCACAGAAGCTCACATTTGATGGAAAAAAGTGATTATGTTGCCATTCATCAGCTCTTCCAATGTCAGCATGGCAGCCTCCTGTGTATTGACTCTAATTAGGCCATGACTGAAATAAAAGTTGTTGCTGATTTGTAATTTTGCAGTTGTGATTAAGAACCCCAGTTGCAGACTATCTTACATGCAGCATTCGGAAGTGCAACAGGAATTTATTCCCTGCTTGCCATAGATTACAGGCTAGAATAATTCACTTGGGAAGAGTGAACTGTCCTTGATTTCTTATAGTACCCCAAAGGCCAAAGCTTTGGTTAGAAAAGTATTAATGGTTTATTATTGCCAATCCTAATTAAATAAAAAGGAAAAATTCAACACAATTTTTTAGACAAAGCTTAGCAAAATGAAGAGCTAGGTCTCATTCTTACTCATTTAGGTTTTGAGCCCTACTTCAACTGTGAAAGGAGGAAATGTAATAAACTCACTGACTGCCTCAAGGACTGAGGCACCTGAAAGATTTTCAGCAGGTGTCAATAGCAACCCTGAGTATGACTCATGTTATGTTTACCTGCAAGTTTCTCAGTTATCCTGAAGAACACAGATTTAGGTACCCATGACAGGCGACTTGAGGAACTCTGTGTGTTTTATTACTTGGGGGTATAGGTGTCTAAGGCAGAGTGTCAGCTTTAGGGCTCCTGATACTGGTTCAAAACACGAAAGCCATATGATATAAAAGGCTGAGTCTATATTATTTCATTCAGCTGGCTCACTTTTTTTTTCTTTTTTTCCAAAAATAACTGAAGGGTCAAATTTGTGCAAATATTTTTCACTGGAGTAGGTATTGCTCATCTTCACCATTTCATCATGACACCGGAGCTGATGTTATTTGTTCTCCTGTCTTTGGAAAAATACATAGTGCCAAAACAAACTCTGTTCCTGTGTAGTCTGGCTAATATGATAGAAGCAGAGTCATCTGATCACAGCCAAGCTGGATGGCACTTGTTTCCTGCAGGATTAATTTTGTTATTGATCACTACCAAAGACAGTACCTGTGACAGCAGGATTGCAGTGAAACTTGCCTCACTTGAAGGAAGGCTTTATGAATAGTCTTTTACACTCTCTTTTGATATAGCATCTTTTGTCACAATTAGTATTGATATGAGCAAGTCCAAGATGTGGAGAAATCTTTCCTGGTCCAACTGAAATACCCTTTCCTTCAAGGCTGCAGCTGTTAGTGTCCTCCACCCAAACGACCGAGGCATACATTTAACCTCAAACTGAAAAAGGAAATAGTTTCATACCTGACAAGGGGGTAGTTTTTCATTTCCCCCACCCAAATACCACATGGGAAATTTGTTAAGTGAGTAGAGCTAATACACACCCCAAATGATCCCATGGTTGCTTTAGCAGCCAAACATCTACATTGTGTTTGCACCGTGTCCTCCTGGTGAATGTGTCCTGGGTGAGGCTCTGTGGCTGATTTTATTTTCAACATTCTGAAGTTATTTGTGTTATTTTCACAGAAATATATGAAAATGCTTTCAAGTTTTAACAGACTTCTTTGGAAGGAACTACTTTTACTTCAACAAAAGAACAGTTTTGTTTCTTAACAGCACTCAGGATAAGCCAAAAAGCACTAATTTCTCCTCACTTGTAAAACATTTTACATACCACTACCCACACCCTGTAATTTCAAGACTCCTAGGATTTACAGTTTAAAAGCATAATTGAAACTTCTTGGCAAAGGCCCTAAGACTTCCAGTCAAAATGGTTATAGAAGAAAAATTCTCTGTCTTAATGTAAAAGAAATCCTGCCTAAATTAAAATCAGCTGATATTAGCTCTTTTTCCCCCTATAATAATATCTACCATTAAGATGACAGCTAAAATATAAGGTGTTCTTGCATTTCTAGAGACTATGAGAGGAAAAAGGATTGGTGAGACTATTTTAGTGATGCCACGTGGAACTCATAATATATTTTGTCAAAACACCTGTTTATTCATATACATAGGGAAATGTATTTTTAATTTAGAATTCATTCAAAATCTCATGCCTCAACTCGCTGAATCACAATAACTCAATGCCTAAACTAGCACAGGAAAGAGAGTACAAAGGTTCATGTTGAGTGTGTTATACTGCAACTGTACCTTTCTTAACATTTGAGAATAATTTCAATAAATTCATCTTATTGTCTCATTGCTACTTTCTGGAAGAGTTGGGTGCAGGGGCAATATTGAAGTTCAGCCTATTTTTCTTCACTACACAAAAGCACTGTAAAAGTTCTGGGGAGAGCAGACCTCCAGATCATACAAACATAGATCACGCCAACATAGGAGGCACACTCAGCCTCTCACAGAGTGCAGATTCTCACATATTGTCTGTGCAGAATAACTTAAAAAATAAAAATGGATCCAATGACAGCAAGATAGGACAAACACTTTGAGTAACTATCTAACACCATAACATGAGCCCAAAAGCCTATCTACAGCTTTCTTGTCTGTTAACCCTTCATTTTTCTGAAGAGCTCCTAGAAACTCCCCATACCTATATTGCACTGTCTATTTTTCCTCCAATTTATGCCAAGCAGAAGGCAACAATCCCAGTTCAACATTTGTGGCCTCCAGTGACATGGGTCTGGGGCAGCAGCAGTTGTCTTTTCTCTTTGGAGTCACAGGATTCTACAGCCATTTCTTGGCCCAGCATTTATCTACTTTCCAGAACAATAAGAATGCAGGAGTTGGACTCAATGATCCTTGTGAGTCTCTTCCAAATCATGATATTCTGTCCTACTCTGGCAGCAAATGTCTTTCTAGTATATTACCAGACCCATAGTAATCCCTATTTTATACTATGCAGACAACAAATTGTTTTGATTTTTCTTGCAAGACTGTATTTTGCTTTTTTCATGTCCCATTAGCTTACAAGGAGAATATTAAAAAAAAAGTTTAGTGCTGATGGTAGTTCATTTCCTGCTCAGCGCTGCTGCCCGTAGGCCAGAGACTGATGACATGTCTACAATGCTAGATCAAAATGGAAACCCAGCTCTGAATTTCAGTTATTAAAAGTGGTGTTTAAAAAATGGTCTCTCCCAGCTACTATCTGCATTACCAAATATATAGTGACACTGATGCAATGGTAGCTATAAAACAGAATTGTGAGATTCTTGAAGGAGACAGCATTTACTCACCAGTTTACTCAGAGTTATGAAATGCTGTTGCAAAGGTGACAAGAATGATCACTAATCTTGGTGTGTTTGTAGCAATTCTCTCATATTAGCAGTCACTTACTGTAGGAAAGTGAGAGATGGCCTTATAGGAGATTAGAAAAAATGTTAAAATCATGCTAATGAAAAGCCAAATGTAGTGCTGTGATTATTGTTATGATCTTTTCTTTTTATGCTTTCGTCACCTCTGTAGTCTTGTCTGTAGTTGTACTCTAAGACCCTTAGGGCAAGGAAGCTGTTAATTCATCAGAGAAAGAGCTCTCTTTGTTGCAGATCCTGTATAATACTCACCAAATCAGCCTTAATCCCTTTAATGTAAATAAAAACAAAGGTATCACAGTTGTGTAGTACTAGAAGAGACTTCAAAGATACTGAAATCTATCTGCTTTATTTGAGGGAAAATTAAGTGCACCTAGGCTATCCATGATAAGTCTTCTAACCCATTCCTAAAGTAGATTTCTCCTTTCAGAAGAGGCATGGGATTCTTTGGTCGCTTTCTGAAGTCTGCTTCACTACTTATCTCTTCTTATATTTAGAGATTGTTTTCAGTCGTTCCATGGATGGGAGAAGCAACAGGAAATTTTGATTATGATTAAATGTTGCTTTGATTTTTTGGTCAGGTACCTACATATGACACCTGTGGATAAGAGAGTAAAAGTTCTAAGCTTCAGCAGTATAGTTTTAGAGGAAAAAAACACATTTTATCTGTACCATCGAAATACTTCTGATGTCAGTGCCTAGTTTCATAAGTGGCTATCAAATACTAAGTTGTTTTCGAGTAGCTTCAAAGCAAAAACTCATGAAATGTATGTTTGTCAGGAAAGCAGTAAAAATTACTAGTATTATCCCTCCTACCCTTTCACAAAGTTTTCATGCATTAAGTGGTCCCTTGTTTCCTGAGGACATCTGTGTGATTTTCATAGTAAAGACAACCTCTGATTTTGCTAACATGTGTAATGTGTCCTGGTCCATTATTTCATGGTTCTTAACATTTACTCTTAAAACTCTAACACGAAAAATATCACAATTTAAAGTTTTTTAAGGTGTTTTTTACTCTATTTTGTATGCATATTTATTGAAAACATTCTATTAAATAATCTATTGCAGAATAATATTTTGCTTTGGTTTTTTTGCAGTTCATTGAACATAGACATAAATGTCCTACTGTTACACTTTGAAAGATATTCTACAGAAATTCAGGTTAGTAACAACCAACAGTGTGTCCTGATAGAAAGCGACATCTAGCCTTCAATTAGGATAGAGGTTTGCATATATAGGTATAACTGGGCTAGTTTTATCTTCTGATCATCTGCTCTGTTCCTCTCAGGATGACACAAAACACCCTTCCCAGAATGTTGTTTTTTCTGTGAGCCGAGTAGGCTTGCAGACAAACCTGAATATTTGGCAGCTGTATCCTATGGTATGCAGTTTCAGATAAAAAACTACCTGGGTATGTGCTGCATGTGTTACCATCACACTTCAGTCTGAAGCCCCCATATATCCTAAATTGAAACAGCTATGAATACTTGACACTCAGGAATGATCTTCCATCTCTGGCCATCTGTGGGGCAGATGTGCAACACTATTCTCACAGCTATACCAAAAACAGTTTCAAACTCACCTTCCTGTTGTGCTTCTTCTAATCAACTCATTTCCAGATCTTGCTGCTGGCAGCGGTCATATTGCATGTTGGGTTTAATAGCTTTGCACCCCTGGTATAATCCATCCCTTATGTGTGCACCCATTCTCCCAGGCTCTCTTGGCAAAGTTCCTGAGGTGCACACAAGTGAGCAGTGAGGAAGATGACAACTGTGGTACTGAAATGAAAGTGCACCTACTGAAAAGAGAAAGTGATGCAAACTGGGAAAATAAGTGGTAAACTCAGGCACTGAAGCTAATGGAGCAGGAATGCTGGACTCCCAAAATATTTTAGGAGCACATGGGCAGATTAAAAAAAAAACTCAATACGGTCCCTTTCACCACTATGATAATAGAAACACACTCCCTTCTGCACTGATACTCTAGAAGTAACTACATGTTCATTGCAAGTAAAATGTAAGGGTCTCTAATGCACTTTACTATGTGTGTTTGCTTAACCACTTTCTTCCCCCAAAAGCTATGATTATATGTAATATATTATTATATAATATAAATTGAATTATTATATAAATACTTTAGAGAAGAAAACTCCACAGGGTGCTACCATCATATAGAATGTGAGTTTTTAAGTGAAAAATTTCTTTGTCACTTTCTGCGACCTCATCAAACAATCGTCCAGTCCTCCACAGAGAAGACTTCAGTCTGACACAGGATGCTGCTGAATGGAGATGACTGCCAGACAAACCTGTGTCCCTTCCTGCAGATGTACATAGTGCCTAGTGACAGCACACACTAAAAAAGAAAGCAGGGCATGGGCAGGATGAAGCAGGAGACACTCAATGTGCTACCATTCAACAGCAGAAAGTGGGCTGCTTTTGTCTGATAACATTTGAGCCACAGCACTGCATATCACTGATGTACAAACTACCCTGCTGCTTCTTCTGTGGCTGCAAAAGGAAATGGGAACACATGGAAAAGGGGTCTAATTTATCACTTCACAGTTAAGTGAATTTCACTTGACACATATCTTCAGATCTCCTGGTGAAAGTAATTACAAAAGTGAAAGATGTGGTAGTATATGATGGCAACTGCTTGTTTTCCAGCTCAGTATCTAGTGCATCTCTAGTCTGGGAATGTTGGGTACCATTTTCATATAAATATCTTGTTGCTCTGTTACTGCTATATAATAATTAAATAAAAAGTTTTTTGTTAATACTAAGAGTTTTTAGCTTTTTTAATGAAGAAATAATATTTAATGAAAAAAAAGTATTTGTGGTAATCTTTTGCTAACCTGACCTGTAGATTTTGTTATTTGTAATAAGCTTGTCATCCTAGCTTGAATAAATAATTTTTTCTTTCCTTTATTGTCCCATGAAGGGCAAGACTAGGACCTGTAGATTCATTAAACAAGAATAGTTCCTGGTATTGTATAGATATCCATTACAGCTTACATTAGCATGTTGTATTCTGTTTGATACTACCCAGTACAGTGTTATTTGCTGATGTTATTTATTCTATAAAAGTAAAATGGGTCAAGATCTGGGAACTGTAACCATAGTTATGGGTAGCAAGATCCCAGCATTTAAAGGAGAATTGCTAGATTTTGAAGATTGAAAATGGGAAAATTATACATATATATATATGTAGAACATAAAGGACTACAGCCTGCCAGTAATGCTAAAGGCCTAAATACATGAATTTATCCAAGCTCCTTAACAGGAGCCTGTTGGAAAAAACAGAGTCTAGTCTAGCAATGAATCACCTTTCCTTACGAATTAAAATTGCTGGAGAGGATGATCCTGCACTTGGCAATCCAAGGAGTCTCAGCCAGGATGAGCAGCTCCATTCCCCAGTTCTGCCCTTTCCATATGCAAGAACAGAAGGGTGCACACTCTATTTCAAACAGTTAAATACAGCCTTTGCCAAATGCAATAAGGCTGTTTGCAGATTGAAACTCTGAGAATTTCATCAATTTTTCCTTTTTTTTTTTTTTACCAATAAGTAAACATTGCATAACCCTTGAAAAAAGGCCATGTTCCAGATTTTGCAAGAATTTTGAAAGTCACGTAGTTAAAATCTATTTTATTCCCATCACATGAGTTTCTAGGTAATGAAAGTATATGATCTCACACCACACTACATGAGATTCAAATTCTGTTTTCACACCTATGTAGTGCTCTTAACTTCAGTAATGTTATATGAATACGGTTAAGAGCAGGGTTTGATCCAAGAGGCAAAGATTTCTCTAAATTTTAAACAGCCAGAGAGTGAGTCTCAATTTCTTTCTGGTGTTTACGATTATTTTTACCTCTTATATTACTTATTTACTTATTAATTGAATGGAATTGATTCAGGTTTTTCTTTAATCTGCATTAGAAAATAATTTATTAGTTTGCGGTTTTTTTTACTTGAACAATGGTACCTGTATTCTACAACCTTATTTTCAGTATGTTCTCTTACCTTCCCTGTCAGTGTTTTACACTTCTTTGATTAGTATGGACGAAATTTCTTTCAATGGTTTTTCTGCATCAGAAAGTTAGACAGCTAGTCAAGATTGTTCATCTAAACTCTCTCTATCAGTGAAGAGAGGCAGTAAGGGCAATTGACCTGTCTTTCCTCGCTGAATACAGGAGGAGTCCAGACAAAAAAGCTTAAAATAAACAGTTAGCTTAGGTAAATTAGCTAATTGTCTTGGATGAGATAATTAGAAAATAATGAAAATAAATAATTGCTAGTTCCCTTCCCCGGGATGTTGCAGATGTTAACTAAGGAACAAAAGTGCTTTGAGAATCCAGAAATATTTGGGTAGTACTGCTTGGCCACTTTTATTTCTTCTCCCTATTATAAATAACTGTTTCATTCACTGTTCTTCAAAATTGAGTATGATTGTATGACGGTTGTTTTCCACTTGCTTTCTTGCCTATAGGCAAAAAAAAATCCCACAACATGAAAATGTGATTATAAACTTCAAAATTTTCCCAGAAATATGAGGTTTTTAGTTTTCCAAGAGAAACTAGTGTCAGAGGTGATTGGCCTGTCCATCTCTGCTTTACCTTAATACCTTCAAACCCATTTTTGCTGGTTTTGTTCTTAAATAGCCCTCTTGGTTGGCTCTATGTACATTATTATTTTCCTCGGAGAAAAATTAAAATTTCTTTTGCCTTTCTTTGCCCATACTCAAACCCCTCCTGTGTATGACCTTGAGCCTGTCCAAGCCTGGCACCATCCCTTGTGGCCCTGAGGGGTGCTCCAGTCTCATCACCTCCCTGCAATATAATGTCTCATGTGCAGTCTCCAAAAGTCCTCATACTCACATCCGTAGGGCTCTCTTTATACCTATTACATCCTCTTGCCTGTTCAGCTTCCCTCCAGTGCTGCAGGAGAAAGAAACAAGCATGAGGAACCAAGGGAGTTTATTTCAATCATTCAATAGTTATTGAGAAGAGAAGAGAATTACGTTTCTGCAGAGAAAAGCGAGGCTTACTGGCCTTAAATTTTCTATCAGCTAAAGAGCGAGGGCTGGTCCTTTATGATATGACAAAACAACATGAGCCCAAATCAGCCAGATGCAACATGTGGCTGCAGCTTGGCAAGGTATTTTATATGCCAAATGTGTTTGTTTACACAGGAGGGTAAAACAAAATGTTTGGATGATCTTCCAGAAAGCTTCATCTACTACTAAAATGCACCTCCCTCTGTGACACCTTATAGTCAACCAGCAGCCAGTCCTGTGCAGGAGGAAAAACTGATATAAGGGAGAACCCAAACAGACCAAGCATGTGCTCCTGTGCACAAACCCACCACACCTACACACACAGGGGCTGGCCTTGCAGAAGCCTGGAGGCAGAGCTTCATTTTTCAGAAAGACAGAGAGTGACAGCTGCAAAATATTATTTTAGATTTTCTTAGAGCTCCCTTTGTAAGTCATGATTGATTGAAATAAACTCTCAACTGCAATTTGTTAATTTTATGTGATTTATTCCCAATGTCTGAATGTGAAAACCTGCTAGAAAAAGATGTTTTATAAAACATCAGTGGTTTTTATCACCATTAGTATTCTAGAAAAGCAATTTTTCTGTACTCAATCCTCCTAAATGCTTGTGATGAGCAGTGAGGAAACTGACTGCCACATACCCTACAGTAATGAGGACAGTAAATCAAATACTAAGAAACTGTTAGCCTGTTTGAGACTCAGAAAATTTTCTAAAGTGAGAGAAAGAGCCTTGATAATCATTGCCATACTGGAGTTTAAAAAGAAGTCACATTTGGAAACTGTATTTACTGATTATACAGAGAGTAATGCATTCAAAATAACTGCAACAATTTGTACAATGTTTACCATCGCACGAGATTCCTGTCATAGGATGAATATTTCTCTTTAATGTAAATGCACTATAGAACACAATATTCTTTGAAAATAACATCACCAATTTAAGAAGAAAAGAAAAGGACTATATTTGCCTCAAAAGACCAAGTTCAAATTTGAATCATGTGGCCTGAGATTTGAGCAGAAATCCATTTTTTGATGTCCTCAGCAATCAGGATGTGTTCATTAAAAGGTTTAATAGACTTTAAAGAGAATATAAGTGTATACTGAGAGCATCAAGAGACCGAGAGTGGGAATGGAATGACATCACCACTGTAAGCAGCACTATCAGCACTGGGGTGGGTAATGCACCAACGTGGGTTTCTGATGGGACGAGCCACAGCAAACACCCTGCAATACAGTATGTAGCAACACAGAATACAGCTTCAAAAAAATATCCACAGCACTCAGAAAGTGCGTAGGTCTTTTCTTTAACCAGATAAAGAATGCTGGGGTAACGTGCTGTGTTAAGCCAACACCTAATATCCTGAAATATTGCCTTAAATACTTACCACTTTTTTAGTTTTTGGTTGTTTTTTTTTTTTCTGGAAAGAGACTGGATCTTAATAGTGACACATTTGCAAAGAATGTCAGTTTGAATCTTTCCTATGACCCCAACACAGATTTACTAATGGACTCCTGGGAATAACTACGAATATGGGAATAACTGTTACCCTCTTGAGGAGAATAAGGAGAAAAAGCATGGCCTGCACTTATTTTGAAACTACAGATCTCCATCGGTCTGTACTGACAGCTTCAACTTAAAATTGGAAAAGGTGGCATTGCTTGTAAAAGACTTGAATATCTATTACCCTTATATCTGGCTAAGAGCTAGCCCTGAGATGAGCTGCACAGTAGGTCAACAATAGCAGAAGGTCAAACAGAGTGGGACCGGGGAATTTTACTGGAATTTAGGATTCCATACTAATGAGTTTGGAGAATTTGCTGGCTGAGATACTCCCTACAAAGGAAGCCATATACATGCAGAGCATTGCCATCAATTTAGATTTATTTCTGTATTTCCTGCTGGCTGGTTATTAAAGTTCTTAATTTGTTTTTTCCCATGTTTTCAGTGAAGAGTGAACTTACGAGAATAAATTATAGAACCCCATCTTGAAAAGCCTTCTTGTGCTCTGAATTCACAAAGTGTTGCATTCTGCAAAGCCAAACGTGTATTAGATATTTAGGATGAGGTAGGGTTTCTTCAATTATTTTGTTTATGTAATTAGATGCCAGGTCATTAACAGAAGGCTCTCTTCTGAATGGTAGAAGATATATCAACAGTTCAACAACAATTGCACTCTAAAGATTTTTGTTTGCCTTTATTCCCGATTAACCATTTTCACAGCAGTCTGTGTGTGATTTTAACAATTTCACTGTAGTACATGAGGATTTATGTATGATTTCAGAAAAAAAAATCTCTGAGTAACCTTCCAAAAATAATGGTGGACAGAATGTTGTACTTGATCTATGCCCTAAAATTTCTGATGACCTTTTCTTTGCAAAATTTCAGTATCCTATTATTTGAAGCATAGGTTTGAAAATAGATGGGGAAAAAGTCTTTTGTAGGCTATATCTCCTTTGTGGCTCCTGCAAAAATCCATCAGAAACATGCTATGCTATGTTCTCTCCGAGAAAAGCCAAGCTTCTCTCCAAAAAACAGGGCAGCTTCCTTTCCTGTGCCTTTGGCACTCTCTGGTGCTGGAGCCAATCCCTGTGAAAGAAGAAACTGCTGCATGAACATATCTTCATATGTTCATATTCGTTCTGAGAGACAGACAGAAGACAAGGATATTAGGAAAGAGGACTAGGGGGGAGACAAGCTGGACTTTTACACAGAATCACAACAGAAAATTGAGTGAGTGTAATTAGCCACCTACAGAGCTTGAATGTGCAAGCCAAAATCTTATTTTTGAATGTAAAAAAAACCAAAGCCAAACTTGGCTTGCCTGCCAAGCACCCATGAAGAAACTTCTGCAGTCCCACAGTGGAGCAAAGACCAGAGGAAACACACAACTGTACTTGCTGCACATCCTCCCTCCTCATGGTACACAACCAGGGTGCACAGGCCACCCTAGGCTGTCACCAGCGTTCCCTGACATCACCAAATAATCCTAAACTGAAAACACTGCTGCTGATAGAAGAAGCTTTTCTGTAAAAAACTGTGTCTAAGTCAGACACGGAGGTGCTACACAGAAGGACAGAACACAGTTCTTTTTCTGTCATAATCCCATCCTTCTATTTTACTAAAATGGAAGAAAAGTTAATGGCAGTGGCAATGGTGGTTTTTTTGCTGTTTTTTAAAGTGGTCAGTGCTTCCTAGGAATGGGTCTGAGAGCACAGCCTTCACTTTGCACAGGCTAACGAGCTCGCCATATTTACAATAAATTCTTAGGGGGCTGAAGATGAAATACCAGAAACATCTCCCTCTGTGCCTTGCATGTACTGAAATTTAAGTGGAGGCTGATTTGTGCTGACATTCCTATTTACTTTCCAAGGATGTAATGACCAATAATTAAGTAGATACTATACTAAAAGCTTCCACTTTCTCCAACAATAAAATTTAAGGATTCTTTCAAATTAGAAACCTCCTCTGGACAATTATTTTGATATGTATGGATGTTGTAAGATAAAGATTACAGAAAAATAATTTCCATTAGTTATGCTTATCTGATTTTTCCTTCTAAGACCTCTATAGCCATTGACAGACTGTAACTTTTAATTTGTAGTAAAAGAACTAGAAAGAAGATAAAGTGGATTTTACTGTCAAATTTATGTTTCATCCTAGCAGGACACAAAATTGTAAATTAAATCCCCATGCTCACCAACTGAAATCTAACACCTTGGAAATTATTTTTGGGTTTGTGTTCTTGGGTTTTTTCTTTTTCTCAGAAGAAACAGAGGATCATCTGGAAAATATTCCACCCTTTGATCCAATACACATCAATTTTAGACGTACCTTAACAGCTTTAAGGGTGGAATTCCTTATTTCCAGCCTTCCTTCTGTTATCAGAACAAATAGAATGTTCTGTTTACCAGCAGTCAAATGATTTGCAGATGACAGTCAAAAAGGAATTTATAAAGTCTCTGTTCCAAGGAAAGCCATGATCCCTTAGCTTAAAAAAATCTCCAAACTGACATTTCCAATATTTTCAAGAATGCCTAAAAATCTAAAGCTCCACCCTGAAGCTTTTCTTTTATTTCTTCTATCCTTTTCTTCCTGAATATGTTCAAAATATTCCTGTCCCTTGATTCTACTGTAAATATGAATTCAGATTCCATATACAGAGCCAGAGCTCTTTGTAATTTATGAGTATTTTAAGGGTAAACTTGTTGTTAAGAGAACACCTTTTCTTCCCTTTAATCTACTCTCACGAACAGAGCCTGCTGTGAGTACCAAGCTCTTGGCCTCTGTAATATTCTTCCTTGCATGTGTGTGTTTTTATGGTCTGCTCTTGCAAACCTTGCTTGCTTTGGGTAATCTTCCCTTACATCAGTATTTAAACTGAAGTGAATGGAACTCCTTACCTAAGACACTGCTTGATGCGAGCAGTGAATGTTAAAGCCAGGCTCTTTGGAGGTATTGCAGGATGGGATTTTTTCCCTTGCAACAACAGCATATTTCAAAAGAAAGGGCTGGAAAGGAAGTGTCCTTTGAGCACCAGTGTTTTTGAAGCCACATGCTGAAATTTCAAGCCCTAAACCTGTGCACAGCCTTCATGCAGAGCACAGATCAGCTTTTACCATCCTGTAACACTGCATTTGTCACTCCTTGGGGATGATCATATTTGTGAATAGGGATTTCTTCTGAGTTTTATTTGTCAGCATTCATTTGCAAAAGAAACTGGCCCAGGTTGCTAGGTAGTATGAAGTGATGTAACTCTATATATGTCAAAAAGCATGGGTATCTGATGTTATACACACAAAATCTTAACTGCTGTATTAAAAGAAGGTTGCTCTGTGCAGCCTGCAAATTTCAGCATGTGGTATGGTAACAAAGTCCAGATTTTCCAGCTTTTAGGTACTTTGTATGTGAAAATTCATATGACAAATGGACAGGACACAGAATCTTTTCAGTATTACTTCTATTTGAGAAGCGTTAAACACAAACAAGTGTGAACCTGTAAGGAAGTTTCTTAATACTGAAGAATATTGTTGTCTCAAAATTCTAAAAAGCTCAGAGACTGATGCTTCTCCCACCTTCACATAACTCCCCAGGAAAAAAATTTAAAAGGAAAGGGGATTATTTGTTTTCTTAATGTCTTGTATGTTGACCTGAGATTCAAGGAGACATGACTGATCCTGATGGCCAAGAACTTTATAAACCACATGAAAGACAAAATACCACATACCTAGCGAAGGAAGCATCCTTAGAAAAGGTGACAATTCTTCACATCCCCTTCTTCTTGCCCATTAACACCAGTATCATTTTGTCACTTCTATTTCAAATCAAAATAGATTGCTCTTTTTCCCCCTATGGATAAATATGTAGATTTTACGCATACCTCTCAGAAATCAGGTTTGGAATGTGTGCCATAAACCTGGAGAAAAGATCTAGGTCTTGCCCTAAAAGTAGGAATACTCCTCCCAGAGGCGTTTGTTTCTAATTCGCTTGACCAACAAGGTGCAGTGGGACTTGTGGCACCCAGCCAAATAGATATGAGACATCTTCCAGCAGAGGATGGATAGGTGTGTGAAGTAAACCTGCTTGCCTTCATGAGCCTCCAGGGAAAGAGAACTGCATGCTCTGACTGTACAACTCAGCACTTGTATACACAGTGAGGTCCCCTTGGAGAGTCACACAGCCCCTTCTGTGCTGCATAAGTGAGAAGCTGAGCAACAAAGACTCCATCCTACCATTTTATTCATATGACACTGATCTAGTCTGCAAGGATTAGCAAATGTTTAGAACCAGAAATAACTCCAGGTGAATGCCTTTGACTGCCACAGTCGGTTGCAAATCATAACAGGCAAGCACAAGAGATCCCATAACCTTGCAAAACATTCCAGGACAGTTAAAAGGAATACTTCCCTTGCACAATTTGAGAAAAGTTCATCTCGAAATGACATGAAAACTCTTGCTCAATACTGCTGTTTTCATTGTAACTCAAAATGAATAAACAGACCCAAAGGAGTCTGGCTTTAAGGCAGATTGCCTGCGTAGGTACTCGAGTGATACAGACAGCTCTGTAATGAAATGCAACCTGGCCAGCTACTTCAGAGTACAGCACTCATTTTTGTGATGCCTAATGAAAAAGGATTCCTCATGAATTGCCTTATGAAGATATAGTTCACTCTCTTCTTACAGGTAAGATCTCAGCACTAACTCCCAGGCCTGAGCATTGTCTTCAGGGCTGTAGCAGCAGGAGGCATTTCAGTGTGACAACACATCAGGAAATATCAGAAGCACCTCAGTGTTGTATATTCTTGAAAAAAATACACTAATCAAGAAACAGTCCTTTATTTTTCTAGTAAAAGAAGCTTTTTCTTATATTTTATACTACATCCCACTCAAGGAAAATTTTATATAGAAAATTATATATTTGTATTTCATAGTTCTTTTCTATAGCAGGGTCCCTAGGTTTTGACTGAAAAATTTTCCCAGACATCCATAATGTCTGTTATCCTTTGAATTTCCAACTGAATTGCCAGCACAGATAATTTGGGATACCATGGGAATTAATAGTCAGAAAAAGAGATATTGTCTAGCAGGTGCAACACTGTAAGCAAAAGACATCTTACTTGTTTATCTCTTCCTACATCACCAAACACAATTCAAAGTGGGGAGTATTATTTTCAGGGAGGTTTTCTTTTAGCACAATCTACAGACACTTTCTTTAAATATGCCAGTATTTTATTAATTCTCAGTTAAATATTCTGAATTTGATGTGTTATAGCTAAATCATCTCTATATTTGAATGCAAGTCTCTCTCATTGAAACACTTGACACCAAACACTGCTTTTTTGGAATTACTGAACATTATACTACTGTAATCCCAATAACTTGTGCTTTAATTGCAATAATTTAAGGTAGCTTAGTTTCATTTCAGAGCTTGCCAACAGGGCCATGAAAATCAGAGATAAAAAGAAACACAGATATAGTATAAGAGGGCACAATGGAAGATTACTTCGAATTTGGTAGCTGCATCTGAGTTCTTCATACTCTGAATCTGCTGCGTTTTGGATTGAGTTACACGTTACCAATCTATGCTATGAGTCATACTCATACTAAGGTAGTTTTGTAAATCAGTCCAAAAACAGGATATCTGGTGGCAGATACAGAACTAAGCTAAAAAAAGTTAAATCTGGATTATCACTTTTACTTCAGATAATTGTATTTAAAAAATAAAATTAAAAACTCCTGAAATTGTTATTAAAGCGGATGGGGCTAGGAGTAGTGGGAGGAGAATTTTTCTTTAACTAAAAACAAAAACATGCTTGGATTAGTTTAAGGTTCAATCCTGCAAGTTGCCAAGCTTTCTGGTCCCAATTCAGTAAATTACTTAAGCATGAGCTTAAGTTTTAGGCACATCATCAATTCCAAAGAAATTATCTGACTCACACATCCCTAATAAATGTCTGGGCTAGAGCCAGAGACCTCAGGACTTACTAGTATTAAGACCTTTGTTTCCTAATTGAACTAGAAGTGATAGGTAGATTGCATAGAGAATAAAACCTCCTGCAAAGCTCCTTGCAAGCTGGGAATCACAGCTGGCTCTGCTGTAACCCACACACCTCACAGTGTGACTCAACTGTCCCTGCCATGGTACAAAGCTGGCCACAATGTTCCTGCTCTCCCAACGCTCCCCCTGTCCAGGGTGAATCATATTCAGTGTTGCTGAAATTCCTAGTTATCCAAACAAGCAATAATAGAAACATTTGTACAGAAAGAATTGTTTGAGTCATGTAGGTGGTTTTCTTGTGGGGGAAACTACCCACTTTGTATCTATGTGATTAGGAAAGTCAGCTTCATTTGCCTGTGGCTGCCTGAGGCAGGCAACAAAAGCACATTCATGCTCTTATATCTTCCTCTTCTCAGCAAGACAGAAAAAGGAAAATATTATTAACACCTATGTCATAGTTTAAGAGAATACATTCCCTGTCTGTAAAGCATCACTTCTTACCAGTGGGAACTTTTTCCAGAATTTTACACTGCTCACCCTGAACTCACCCATCTAGCAAGAGGAAGAAAGTGCTACCCAAATACATGCTACCAGTGCACAAAGAATCATGCTAGGATACCAGAAGCGTTGTTCTGTTGGTGCTCAGCAATACACCAAACCCTCACTGGACATGGTATCTGCCTAAAACTGACTAGACTGACCAAACAAAGCAACTTAGTAGAGGTGAGGAAGATAGTGCAATAAGACTGTACCATTCACTATTTGCGTTCTTCTGGTCTCTGGCAAGCTTGGATAGAAAGCTTAAAACAGAAGGGTTTTCATGAAAGACCAGAAAAGAACAATTCGCTTTGGAGAGCTTTACAAAGGAAACATGAGGAGCAGCATGGGCTGTAGACCAAAAGGGTTTCTTCAAAAATTTTTAAAAAACCAGGCAAGAGACCTGAGCACCACAGGCAGAGAAAAGACAGCAGACAGTATCTTCTCATGGCAGCATGAAAATGATGTGACTGGAGAAAAAACAAGCCAGGATGAGGTTTCAGTTGAGGCAGATCTGGAGTAAAACATCAGATCTGGAACCTATCAAGCAGCAAGGAGGGAGAATGAGGACAGCAATCCCTCAGACATGTTGAAAGCCCAGGGAGGACACGATTTCAAAACCAGCAGGCTGTGAACATGGCTGTGTTGAACATGGCTGATGAGCCAAAACCCTGGTCAGAGGCGCGTTGGCTGAGCAGGAGGGGAGCAGAGGGAGAGGACTCGGCTGGGACAGAGGATCTCTACAACTCAACATGAGCCCAGGGAAGGGGGAAGGTTTTCTGTGCCAGAAAAGGAGAGAGGCATGCATGGGAATCATTACTATGCAAAAAAAATTATTTCTGTGAGAACATGGATGTGCTGGATATTATGAGTAGAATTTAAAACTTTCCCAGCCCTGCTCAGCTTTGACACCATGCTGACAACGGCACTTTTCAACAGGTATTTCAGGGGCAACTTCATCTAGCACCCAAGAGATTTTATTAAAGTCAATATGACAAACTGTGACATCTTTCCAGAAGAGAGCTTAACAAAAGGTTTGCATCAGTTTTGCGAGCAGCCCTTGGGCTGCATTTTCAATCTAAGTACACAGAATGATGTCTGTTGAAAGTGCTGCACTGAAGCTGGTTACATCACCAGTGGCAAAGGATGGGAACTGCCTTCTTGCTGCTCTCAGCAGCCTTAATAGAAAAATGATTAATAATAAGTGCAAAAAGAGTTGTCATACTGTCTCAACTCTTTTACCATTAAATTATACTGCCTATGTTACTTATTAGTTCTGGACTGACTTTTCTATTTTTAATATAAACAAAGGTTAGGTAATTATAAGTGACATCAGCATATATGCTTCCAAAGCGTGGATAAAACCTTTCAACACACTGAAATATACTCCTTAGTGCATGCATTTAGATCCTGTCAGATAATAAGATGGAAATTTATAGAGAAAGATAAAAAAGGAAATCATTTATGGTATCACTGGTCACCTCCTTATTGGCATTTTAGATAATAGATAATTAGTCCAAGGGAATCTATCTCTACTGTCCCATATGTAGACAGGCTGCCTATATTGTACACAAACAGATCTATAGGATGCCATGGTGTCGACAACAGAGGCAGCTGTGAAAATTCCAGAGAAGCCAGCAGAAAGCTGAAAGGCAGAATCACAACAAAAATTCATTTGTAAGCAAACATCTATGCAGAGCAGGAGTGAAGGCTCACAAATTATTTTTGGTGGTCAATTCTGAACAGAATAGTCTGCAGATTAAATGACCATGAAAATAGAAATTTTCTCATAAATAATGTAAAGTTTGCATCAAGAAAAGTCATCATTGAAAAATTAAGCACGGATAAAAAATATTTGGGTTGCGCAGTTGCTGTGCAGACAGAGTGCATCAGACAGGTGCTCACTTGGTGTCCATAAGATGTAAATAAAGAAATGTTCTAAAGGTCTGGCTTATTCAGCACCAACCTCAGTGAAGATTGTTCAAGACTGCAGCTGACATAGTGTACTTAAAAGTTTTTATGTTTAAAAAACTAGAATATTTATGTCTCTAAAAAGAAAGTTCCTTCCTTCCTTCCTTCCTTCCTTCCTTCCTTCCTTCCTTCCTTCCTTCCTTCCT
>VWZV01001807.1:439732-516060 GCA_013397155.1 Irena cyanogastra
TTGTTTCTGTCCTTCCTTCTTTTTACCTTCAGTAGTGTGGAAATACAGATTTGGAAACCATTCCTGAAAACTACTTTTTTTCTAAACTACTTCTAATATTTTCCTTGTTTGAGTATAAACTATTTTTGTTTGTGTTTTCCCTAGCAGAGAATAGTTAAGTCTACTACCTTCCTTTTTGCAATTAAATATTACATTCTTAAGAATTATCAAGACTAAAAGCTATTGATTTCTTTGGTGTTTCCTCCAAATAAAAAAGATCATGTTTACTAGATCTCTGATCGTTCCTTCTGATTTCTTCTCAAATTTGCCCATTGTTCATATGTTTCTTGAACTCATGCTTTTATTTCTGACCATTTTTACTACCTTTACTACCTTTTACTGAAGTAGCCTCTTTTGCAAAAGCTATTTAAAGCTCACAAAATATTGTGAGGAAAAATACATTGTTAATTGTATCCCTACCTCAGAGATTTTAGAAGAAAGGATATTCAGTGCATGCAGAAAAAAGATAACCATATAAAAATAATATATTTCACATCACAATTATATACTTAGTTACAATCACCATGACAGTCCCTCACACATTTTAGTACATCCTGCATCCCCTTGTGAGAGAGGAAAGTACTATTATTGCCTTCCTACCATCAGGGACATATGAACAATTACATATATATATATATACACATATCAAAAATCATAGATACAAATCCACACACAATTATGTGTCATCATTTTGTATATTTATAGAAATACTATATTGATACATATTTATATTTCTTATTCTCCTGCTACCATGTGGAAATTGCTAAATTACCTGTGAAAGAGCTAGTGAGGGTACCAGAACCAAAATACATACGTTCAGATGAGCTCCATCCACTTAGAAAATTTGCTCCACAAGGAAGCAAGATTTATTAGCTTGTGTTAATATGGGTATACTGTTTCTGATACACAGCCACCTTAGGACACTCCAGACAACCCAGACTTGTGTCCTGAGAAAATTTTTGAGAGCTGTTATCACCAGATCTGCGGTAAATTGAGCATGTCTCCCAGATTATACTTTTTGCATACCCAAATCGCCCACAGTCCCTTCCTCTTCACTTACCTTGGGTTTAGGGGGTTTTTTAGGAAGTTAGAAAACATGAGAAGTAAAGGAGAAATACAGGCAGAAGACATGCCACCTCAGGTTGAGGTTCTTCCCACACCCCAAGCACACATCAGAGAGGAGGGACCCACCCCCTCTTCTGGGTAAGAACGGTGTAGATCAAAGTTAACCAGCTGAGACTCATGGCACACAAACATGCACCAAATGCTCCATATAGGCCTAACAACTATAAAAAAACACTCCTTTTGAGAGGGGGAGAAAAGTCTAACGACAATTGGTGTATGAACAAAATTTAACCTTACCCATCTAGAAAATTACCCATGTAGACAATTTCTGAGTTGGCAGGTCTTTAGCTCAGAGAGTCCAAATGCATGAGCTCTGGTCTTAGGAACTGCAGGTGAAACCAGGAAAGGAAAGGAGGGAAGGGGCCAGAAAGGGCAGGGTCAGATAACTGAGGGAAGAAGGAAGAAAGACTATCAAAGACTAAAAGAAGAAGTAGTGGAAGAAAGAATATTTGAAATTTGAAGACTCAGATTTATCTCATCTTTATACATTTCTTTTGTTGGTTTATCATCAAGCTGACCTATCAAGCTGAACTTCAATGAGGTTTTTCAGTCAGCATTCACAAAATGAAAACAGAGGCAATTTTAAAGTCTGTTGCCCTTAGCAGTAAATATTACTTTCCTAGTCTTGAAATGTGGAAGGTTGATCACCTTGTTGGTTTGCACACTGTGAGTTGCCTGACAGGAGCCAGCTGACTTCTCAGAAAGGGAAATCTGGGAACAAAAAATCAGGAATGACTCAGATGTGAATTCTGCCCCATTAAAACATGTAACTGAAACCATGTGCAGTTGCTGAAAACTCAAGGTTGTTTGGGGCATCACTGAAGCACACTTAGTAAATTTGCCTCTTAGCCGTCAGATTTTTTTACTAATTTGTGGTAATTTATAATAGGTATATTTCATTGTTATTCTTCATTGTTACCATGTTCTTTTAGTTGAGAGGTATATATTAAAATATTTTCTGGTTTTCCTTTTTTTTTCTCCATAAAAGAACTAGATGATTTGCCTTTGTTTTGTATCTAGAGTTTGGAAATCTCCTAAATCAATCAATCTGTCAGCCCCCACAGGTACTTCAGCTGTTTTAACAATTTAGCTCCAATCTGCAAATTTATATGCACAAAGATGGCCAAGAATAGGACTTATCTCACCTAATCTAAGAGATAGGAATCTAATCTACACAGTTGTCTAGGCTACACTTGTGTTGTCAATTGAGAGAGGCAGAAGTCTAAGACGGGAGGTATGAATCACCCCGCCGGAGGCGAAAATCTCTCTCCATTGACTCTAGAGGGAACCTAGGAAGGTTGGTTATACTAGACATCTAACATTTAAGTGATCAAAACTAAGTGAGCTAAATCACACGTGAAGTGCATGAAGAGCATGCTGAAATCAATGCAATTCCTCTGAAAAATAGTTGAATGCATGTCAAAATACTTTTATAATAAAAGTTCCACGCTATCGAGTTTTTAATGGAAAATACTATTGCTATGTGGGTAGGGGAATACAGCTTTGATCCCTGACTGGTATTTTTTTTTTGGCAAAATTAGAAAGGGATGCAAATCAGAAAGTTCATATGTTTGAAGAAAATTACTTAATGGTACATTCCAAAATATTTTAAAGGGTAACTATTTCTACCCTACCTGATCCTTCACTCATTGCTAGAGCTGGTCAATCTGCATCTGAGAGGCAGTCTTCATTTAAAAAAAAAAAAAAAAATCCTATAGTAGAAATGACAGTATGGAGGTGTTTGGGAACACTGGATTTAAGAAGAACTTTTTATTTTCATATATCAGCAGAAATGAATCTGCTGCCTTGAAAGCTCAGGAAGGGGTAGCTGTCATGTCGCCAGACTGCCAGGATACTATTCAAACAGTTGATTATTGACAGGAACCTGTACCAAGTACATCAAGAGGTAAAACATTTGCTTGAGAATACGTTGGTAAACTTTTATCAACCGACGATAAGGACTTGGTGGTCTCATAGATCTGGTTAACATGGATCTGGAAATGAACATTCAAAGGTACATTTTTCTCTACACTACCAAAACACAGTGTGTTGGGTTTTTTCCTTTGTGGAAAAACATTGCTTTAATTTTGCAGGGACGGAAGGAAGCAAATGCCACCCACCTTGAGGCCTCTGATTTCAAGGCACTTCCCACTGCATGTGTTTGTGGAGAGCAGAGGTTTTGTGTGTGCACAGCTTTGAGCTTGCCAAAACGCTCTCAGCGGCTGCTGCCGCCCCACCAGTGCAGCTGAGCGGTCGACTGCCATGCTGAGGTACTGAGTCAAACTGGAGCCTGTCCCCACACACAGCCCAAAAACTTGGAAACTTCAGTGCCAGATGCAGGGCGGTTAGGAAATCCACCCCCATAACGCAGGGACAGGATGCGCAGCTGGAGCACAGATGCAGACAGGGATCAGAAATGGGATCAGGAATGGCCCCGAAAGGCGGCGATGTGCCCCGTGTTGGCAGCAGGTAGGGAACGCGCAAGGAACACGCGCCCTTCAGCCAAGGGATCTCCACGTGCCACTCAGCTGTCAGCTTCGTTCCGACTGCCTGCATTCAGGTGGATTTCACTCGGTGCTGCAGGGAGACAGACTTTACCACTTTGTGACTCACGCTCCATCGGGGGGAGTGGGAGCAGCAATCATTTATGACTCACTATATTGTATAAGGCTGTGGAAAATCATTTGCCTGCATACTGTACAAATACATACTGGAAGTATATTAAATATGTTGAAGTAATTGGAACACAATTAAAATGTTCTGAAGCAAAAGAGAGAAAGGTTACTCATTACTAGTCTCTTCCTTTTCACAGAGATAACCTATTAGAAGAAATTTGCAGTATTTTCCTTCTGAAGTAGTCAAGGCTTTAAAATTCTGTCTAGAAATAGAACTGTGTGAATAATTTGGGGTGGGGGTTATATTCAAAGAAAAACCAGCAGGTTTTTGTCCTCTTGATGGTGTTTTTTTCTTCCTTTCTTGAGCAACTGTTCCTAGGATAAGAAAAATGTAAGTTCTTCTGAAACATTAGGAATAAATATATTTTGAAACTTTCCTTCTAAAAGCAAAGATGTGCAAAAGCCTAATACTCAAACCAGCATTCGAATAAAACAGACTGCAAAGGATATTGTTACACCAGAGGGAAAGAAACCATAGCCTGCAAGTTGGGGTGTTGTCTATAAAGTTCTTTGCTTTGCTAGAATTTAAAATAGAACCTTAGAAAAAAATCTCTCTGTCCTAAATCTGAAAAAAAATCTGAGACTCTTTTATCCTAGAGAACTGAGAACCTGGGGTTAGATGACTTGAATGGGGTAAGTGATGGCAATGTCAAGGAGACAGCTGTGTTTGAATTCTCCCCCTTCCTTCAGACCAAAGCTGTGAGAAGCAATACTAATAAAAGTATTTCTACTTGGAAAGGAAAAAAATTCTGTCAAAAACTGATATTTTGAGACAATTAGTTCACAGAATTGCAGAATATGCCAAGTTGGAAAGGACCCACAAGGATCACTGAGTCCAACTCCTGATCCTTCTCAGGACCATCCCCAGAAGTCACACCACGTTCCTTGGCAGAGTGAAATGTGGGAGCAGACAAACCCCATGAAAGCATGATGGGTGGTGGGAAGGTGAGAGTGGGACCCAGTGCTCTTCCATGCTTCAGTCTTGAGTCACAGACAGGTCAATCTACAGAGGTGAACTTCTTGTTATCACCCGAAACTAAAGCTAAACTAAAAGAAGTGTAGGGAATGGTTAGCTGATTGCTAGGCAATGGCTGCCACAGCAAACACAAGCTAAAATCAGCTCAGGCCAAGACAAGCCCAGGCACGTTTTTAATCCCTGCACTGCCAGGTCAACAGAAAGCCCCTGACCTTTTACTTGTAGTGACAAGAAATCTTGTACACTGAGCTACAAAATACGGACAAGTAAAAAGAGAGCAAGAGAACGATGGTCTTTACACACCAGAAAAAACAGATCTATGCAGGATTGCCTTAAAACTGTGTGGTGTGGTTAAAATAAGGCACTCTGTACCCAGAGGTTGGGCGCCAAAAAATTTCCTTTTAAAAGATAATCCTTATTAAAATAGAGAAATTACTCTGTTCTGTCAGAAAGAGACAGGATACCTGGAGCAACTCTTTCCCAAACTATAACCTGAGGACCAGAGCCTTTCAACAAGGAGCAAACCTTCCAGTATCTCCAAAGTTTCAGGTGTGTGTATTGTCTTTTTCCCTTTCTTTTTTTTTTTTTTGAGCTTTTCTTTCCTGCCTGTGAAGACAAAAATGCCAGATTCATGAGGACAGAAAGAAAAAACAAGAAGCAGCAAAGGGACAGCCTGGGAGTCTGAGGACTCACTTGGAGGGGCAAAATCTGAGTTTACATTTAAATGTAGGCAAAACAGTAAAAGAAGTACAGGCTCACTTCCAAATATCTGACATTTAGTCAGAACTTTGCAAAGAGGTTGAGATCCTGCTTTCCTGCTCATTGGCTTCTCCTAAAAAAAGTACTAGTTGTGTGCACATTTTTGCCCCCCCTTGTCACATGGACCCTTAGCATCCCAAAGAAGGCCCTCTCTCCCCTGCACAGAGCACCCTACCCCTATGGAACAGGACCACTCTCAGTGCAGCCTCTGTGGGGCACTTCTGCTGTAACATTATAGGAGCTCCCCGGGCCCGTGGTGACATCCCAGTGTCATCCAGCACAGTGTGACTCCATTCAGTCAAACCAATCTAGTGCTGGCTTCTACTCCCAGCCTGTGAGAGGTGGCCCTCACTCAGCTAAGTGGCAAGTAAGGCTGAGCTTAAAAGCCACAATGAGTGTCACGTATGAATTTATGGTACAACTATTCCAAGTTTTCCATTTGTCTTTTTATTTCCTAGGCAAGGGCCCAACTGATATCCCAGTGTAGCTGATGATAGGACTTTAAACTTTGGAACAACGTCAGCATCTTATTCTGTTGAGGTACAGAAACAAACCTAGTGTAAACCAGAAGTTTTGTTGGTTTTTTTTTTTAATCTCCAAATATCACAGGCAGAGCCATGCACTTATAGCTCAGTAAAGCACCCAGAGCAATACTGAGACAGATCAAAATGCACTATTTTACAGGAGACAGAAAATCTTTCTGAATATCTCAGACTCAAAATGTGACTTGTGTACTGTCTGATCCGGTGAAATATAGGAGAATTAATGTCTTAATCTTATAGAATATCCTGAAATGGCTAGTATAACCAGCCAAAGCCACACTGGATTAAATTTAAAAGGTCACTCAAAATGCTGGATTTGAATAGACAGAAAGTGGTAAAAACATTATCCACTTGCCCAGTGTTTTCTAGTGGTTTTAAAGATTTCAAAAAGCAAGGTATATGTTATTGTAAAAAATCATTGTGATTACTAAAAAACAGGTCTCTAGGAGAACAAAGAGCGGTACAATAATAACAAAATTGCACCAAATAGAATAATAAGGAAAGGAAAATTATGATTGCAAACTCTGTGGATTTCAAGCAAAATGACAATATTGATTTGTAGCTCAGAAGTCAGAGTAATAAATATCATGGGGAAAATGTATTCATTTTCCCTGATTTGGGATAAATGGTCCAGTCTCAAAGGAGGCTTTTAATTTTTACTAAAAGGACAGAAATATCTGAACAAAGGAGGACAGTTTATTAAATTTTTTTTTTGCATCTGGGACAGTTGCATATAAATTATTTTGGGATACAGAAAAATACATAAAGGCTTTGCAGCAGAAAAGAGGAGCAAAAATTTCCAGAGTTGAATTTTTCACTAACTAGATATGGAATCTGAGAGGTAGGCAATGAATAGGCTTCAATTTTAGGGGGGAAGACAGAGGTAACCACCACATTGACTAACTGAGATTCACAGAATATTCTGAGTTGGAAGGGACTCACAAGGATCATCAAGTCCCACTCCTAAGTAAATGGCCCATACAGGGATTGACTCCACAACCTTGGTTTTACTAGCACCATGCTCCAAACAACTGAGCTCACCTCCTCATTCTGTTATGAGAGTAATTTCACATGATGATATGAGGACATTTGAATTGACTCACATGTATGTGAAAGGGCTAAAGAGACTTCTCTTATTTCTTAAGGTTCTGGAGAAAAGTAGAAAAGTGAAAATTACTGTGTTTTTTTCTTCTTTAACCCCAAATTTGATCCCTTACACACTGTAGATGAGGCACAAAATAGTTTTTCAAAGAAAGAGATTAAAAATATAGCTGGTTGTTTTTCACACAGATGAACAAAGACCTCTCTGTTCTATTATCAGTGCTCATATCTGTTCTGGTACAGGATGTGTCATTGCTCCCTGTACCAAAGTGTTACTGCATATTGTAATGTTCATTGAGAAAAATAATTAAAAGGAAAGCTCAGGATGTGGTTAAACCCTACCCATGTCAGTCTGGGCTTTTCAGCTGTAAATCACGTCCAGTGCTTTGGAGAGAACCCAAGAGAGCAAATTAATATTCTGTTACATCCCTGGAAACTTCTGAATACTTTGGCAAATTCTTGTTGATTTTATTCAGATGTTGTCTTAATATTCAAATTCATGAAGCAGATGAAGATGCCTTGGATTTATTCAAATTTATTTCTACTCAATATTTTTGAAAACTCACTACATGACTATATATAAAGAAGCTCAGTAGGCTGGCCTGATTTTTGGAAGTGCCAAGTTGCCACAGTTTTTACTAAAGTCAGTGAAAAATGTAAGTTGTCAGTAACTGGAAATCCAGTAGGTTTTTGCTCAATTTTTTAGCTGTACATGAAAGACTCTGGCTTCCTAAAGATGAAAAACTGAGGCTTGATCTTGTAACTTCATAATGGAACAGAAAATTGGGCCATTGTATTACAAGGAAGCAGCAATTGGGTCATTGAGCTTGAGGAAGGAAAGCAAGTTCATTCTCAGTTTGCTGAATTTATCTAGTGTCTTTAGCATTAAGAATATCTCAATTTTCAGGATTTTTCCTGAGGTTTCATTTAAAATGTAATTTAAAAAAATGCATACTGTCCCATGAGTATTTCAGACAGTGGTGAGATCTGGGGTCATATTAAATACTTTTCAGAATAGAAAATTTGGAGGGGGGATGAGGGTAAAGGGTGGAAATTTCACTTGGGAAGCACTCTAACTTCCACTGAAGTCAATGACAGAATTCCTACTGACTTTTAAAGACAGCAAAAGCAAGTCAGCACAAAAAAAAGTGCATAAATAGAAGCATCCCAGGCCTGCTGAGACTTCATTACATAATTTTTTAAAGTATGAAGGATAAATATAGGCATCTAAATGGCATATACATGTGTTATGCACCATTAATAAGTTATGAGAAATAAATAAATTAAACCAAACATGCCCAGTGCACTGCTAGTCTTCCCAGAGATGAGAGCTGGAGAACCTAAAAATAGAAAAGATGATTTTATGTGCAAGTGCCATGAAGGAGTAGTGGTTCAGCAGGGGAAGATGTAAACAGAGAACCAACACAGTCCCAGTGGGGATGTACAAATGTGAGGAAGGGCACAGCTTCTGTCTCTGTGCATAACATGAAGAGGTCCAGGTAAGGCACAAACTGCACACATCTAAAACATATCAGCAAAAGCCCTCCCACAGTGATTTATAGCTGAATTTTTCTTCAATTTTTATTTTTCTCATCTCCCTGAAAAGTTGCTTTTGGCTACTGGCTATATAAGTATCTTTTATATGTCCATTTGATTCCTATTTTCTGTGTCTTGCATGTCTGCTGAATAATTTATGCCATGAAAAACAAGTTAAGCAAGCAAGCTTCTTCTGTGCTTCACTCAGGAAGCAGTGATGTTAGTGGTCACTGACTAGGGGAGGAAAGACAGTCTAAGCAAGGATTCAAGCCAAACACTTTGAAGATCAAGACCAGATCCTTAACTTAATTACATGATAATAAAGGCCAGTTGTTAACTTCCTCCATTTGAGAATGATATGTTCATTCTGTTTCTAATTGGCAGCTGCTGTAGGGACCCATGGCTCTGCAGTGATGTCAGTACAACAGCTCCAAGCAAGAGCAAACAAAGCATCAACAAATGTATATGCACAGAGCACAACTGTTTCCTCTTAGCTGATGATTTGCCTACAAAAATAAATCCCACTTGTTTCAAGACCCTGACACAACAATGAAGCCCAAGCAATACCAAGCACCTTCATAATTTCTAGAGCAGCCACGGGAGCCTTCCAACAGCCTCCTGTGACTGGCTGGTGGGTGCCAAAAATAGACGTGGGGATGAACATGTGGTAGCTGTGGCTATTTGCTATGTGCTGTATGTGTAGATTCTGTTCTTTAGGAAAAATGCCATAAAAATTAAATCAGATTATCCTGAAGAGCATTGTCTGTTGTGATTATAACCTTATTTTCTTTTGGGTATGGAGGGTCTCATATCCAAACCCAACAAAGAACTCCAACTGCTGGAAGCTGGTCGAAGGAGAATGTGCAATCCAGACCTGTCTGTTTACAATAGAATCCAAAATAGTTAAAAATAAACATAGAAGGTAAAAATGGAACTTATTGCTTAGTAATGATGCTTAACAACACCAATTTCCTTTCAGTTCTTACATGTAGCTGGATTCTTCCTGTGGAGAAACATCTTCCCAAGTGAGATCAATTGTGTGCCTTCAGCAGATGTCCCTATTCATCCAGTTTTCAAGGTGTTGTGGAACAAATCCAGACCTCATGTCAGTATTTTATTTGAGAAGTAAAAATTTGGAAAAAATATCTGAATGTCTATTTCAAAGGTCAGTGTGAGAATCAAAACCAAAGCTTGAGCACAGTCAAGGGGTATGGGAATGAGGTAAACCTCAATTCCAAAGAAAGATATAATACAGGGTAAACCTGCATTTAGAAAGAAAAGGTTAAAAAGCAAAAAGCACATGAAATGTGTTCTGGAGAAAAGCTGAAACACCAGAGGATCTTCTTCTCAAATGCTGAAACTAACTGTGAAAGCTAACCAGAAAACATGACTAGAACTAGAGTTCAGCAGATAAGGGAAAAATGGAGCTGTGAAAACACGGCCCCTACTTGTTCCAGGGTACATCATCAAAGATAAGACAGTTACCAGTGATGATTGTGGTTATCCCTTCCATCTCCAGTTATGGCAGTCTGGAAGTCATGAATGATATGGAATATCCTAAGGAGTCTCACATACAAGGGCTGCAGTGAAGAATTCGAAATACAAAGACTGGGACCTTGGATTAAAACTCATTGTTTAAAATGAAAAGCAAAATTTTAGCTTTACATTTAGGAAATGTAAAGTAGAACTTAAACCATAAGTCAAGGACACATTGCACACCTACCCTAATGCCTACTGAGAGATCCAAGGCCTAAACTCTGCACATGACAACATTGTACCAGAAAATGTTGGGAACTGTCATACAAAAACACGACTGAGAACATACTCAGCACTGAAGCATGACAGCAACATTTGCCATATCCTGCAGCTGAATAAAGCCTATTGATTTACCTGGCTTTGCAGAGACCAAGGTTATCCTGATTATGAAGCTCAGAATATCATTCTGTGAATGGAGTATACCATATCATGTGCATTTACTGCCACAGTCTTACCCCTTTCCAGTGACTTCTGCACCACACTTCATTTTGCAGCATTGGTGTGTTCTCAGAACACAAAACAGCAGAGATCTGTTTCGAGTTGAGGCAGCTATGCAGATTTGTACCATCTGAAAATCTGGACTATGATATCCCCACATTCCTTTCCTGCATGCAACATAATACTGCTAGGCTGCAAACAGCTGTTGGAACTGACATGTGGCAGCTAAGGGCAACCAAATTTCTTCTAATGAAACAAAACCTTGTCACATAGAATGGGCAGTTACTCGAGATTTCGCCCTGCCTCCACTGGAAAAAACAGGTAACATTCATATAAGGAATGGGGGGTTCTGGGCTGCATCAGAAAATTGATTTTAAACCAATAATGCTCTGCTGATAACTGATGTGTTGTCTTATCAAACAAAGAGCCAGTATCTGCAAAAGTGAACACTTGTTGCTTCTACAATTAGAAAAACCCACTCACAAAGTGTGCATTGGTGGAAGTGCAAGTAGGAGCCATCATGCTCTCCCATGCAACGCAAATGCTGCAGCCAATCTTCCTTTCTACACAAAGTTATTAGGCAATAAGAGCTCATGTATGTGAGGAGACCTTGCATCGAAGTTCACTTTCAATTCAGAATATTCCTAAAGTCTGGAGTAGGTAAAATAACTGCACCTCTGCTTGTCACTATTGCTGTAATTCTTTTGTTTGACAAGCTGGTTTTTAAGTGGTAAAAGCCTTTCAGCCTGTGCAGCTGAGATGCTCAAGCTTCTCAGAAGCAGGGCACCTTAGTTCATGTGAAAGATTTCTTTGTTCAGGCTAGAAAGCAGGAAAGTCTGCATTAAATAATCTAAGTGGAATAATTGCAATCTTGATACTTCTTCATGACTCCCACATTGAAAACCTCTTTTTCATGGAAAGGGAGTTGGGTGAAGTAGATATGTATCTATTCTTAACTTGCAATGATCCAACTTTACTGAATTTCTATATTGACCTGATCCAAAGCCATAAAGTTGACAGAAAATTTAAGGTGGAAAATGTAGTCTAACAACAAATGACAGCAAATCATTTGCAGCAGGAAAGCTGCTTGTCTGCCTGAGTGGCTACAGAGATCAGAACACGGACAATTTACCTAGCTAGCTGAGACTTCCACCTTCAACACAACACCAGAGGGAAATCTTGCAAACAATTTAGGAGTGTATTAGAAGTTTCCATGAAAAGCAGGGATGGTTAAATGTCATTACTGAGGGATTCAGCAGACAGACTGAGAAGGAAGGTAAAGCGGTAAATCAAAAGCAACAGTTGGCATTTACAGGTTTTAGAGCCTTTCAAAGTACACAGGATCCTTCAGAGAAGGAGACTATAATCATACTCATCTGAGTGGTAAGTGATGCTAACAAGTTGCAAAGTGGAAGCTAAAGGTCAACAAGGCCAGAGAGTCTCCCTTTCTAATAAAGCTGCACTTAATGGCTGAGATTTTCTTGGCAGTCCTCAAAAACACTTCTTAACAACCCTCTTCTTTGGGTATCTCAGCATAAAGCAGAGGAGTCATTTGATAGATCAGGCTTAAGAAGGAATTCTGGTGAAGACAGTCTGGCAGTAAAGGCAGCAGATAAACTGAGGATCTCAGGTTGGCTCTACCGACAGAGCATGATGCACAATGTCTGTTCACTCATTATTGTGATGATCTGCAAAGTACTTCATTTGAACACAAGAAATGTGAAAGCAGTCTTGGAGGCACCTAAATTCTCAAGAATTACAGGTCTCAAGAAGTAGCCTTGCTTTAAAATCTCTACTAAATCACAAGCAACCAAAGAGAAGCAGTATCTCTGCAATCAGCAGAAGTTTCCCTTGAATTCTTTACAGGATTTTAGCAGAGCTACAATTGCAACAGATGTCAGCAAGAGATGATGTTACATACTATCTTTCCATATCACAGGAATAATCCTAGCATGTGGAGTAAGTTTTAATTAGGAAAACAAGCTGAAGAATTAGTTTGGGTTATGTAAACTCTGGGAAAGAAGCAACAAGAAATTTTTCCTTGATTTTAATGTTTAATAAGGGCTATCAAGAATTGTAGTCAAAGAATCACTCTTTGATAACTGGCTGTTTTTGATGGATATATGTATACACATCCATATGTATATTTCCTGTACTCTGTTTAACAACTTGCTTCAGAATTAGATTTAGTGAGCACATCTAAAATAATCTCAGTTAAAGAACAGAAGTTCAGAGGCTTTATCTGTCACTCTTACAGCATTCCTTTTTATGAAGGTTTCAAGGCCTTCAATGTCTTCAATATTTGAGACATGGTTCTCTGACCTGTTAAGATGGATTACATGTTAGCATACGAACCAGTGAAAGAGTTTCAATTTTGTAATACTGCTCTGTGGAGTAAAGCTCTGAGCACTCGCATACTAATGTATTCATGAAACACAAAAAATGCAAGAATTTTATTCTACATCTGGAAAAAAAGCTGCCTGGAAAGTTGAATTAGTTGAATTTAACTGAGGTGGGATAAAATTTCCAAGAGCAACAGTAACTAATTTAGGTTATGCAAGTTAAAGCATCTGAACACTAGAAGTACAACAGGTCCAGTGTCAAATACCTTCTCTGACCTTGTTCTAGATTATTTTTTCTCACAGTTCTTCTAATTTCTGGATCTGCTTCACTGTATATGAATAGTTGACCCATTAGTTATCTTTTCCTGACCCAATACAGTGTCCAGCTCTTTTCTTTTTTTCTCTTGACCCAGAAGAAATCTTTTCCAGGCCTGCACGCTGCTTATTTAGGGAGGGAAGATGCATGTATCAAATCTTGCCAAAGTGCTTAGATTTCACAAAGTTGACATGGGTATTGAAAAATAAAACAAATTAACGTAGAATGCAAAAAGGAAAAGTTAAGCCGCAGCTCAATATGACAGTATGAGACTGTTTTCAGAGAGGTTTTTTTGGGCAGACAAATAATGGCCTTAAAGCACATCAACATCTACTGTGTATTTGTTCTAAAAGACCAGATTTCCTGAAGCTGAACTCAAAACTTATGCTATTTTAGTGCACAAGGGTCAATTCCACTTGACCATTTCTACAGAGTATGAATGGCTGGGAAGCAGAGGACATTACGTACAGGGGATGGTATGCTACTCAGGCAGGGAGTTTATGAAACAACCCCTAATCAAGTCTTTAAAAGCAAATTAAAGAAGGGTTGAAACAAGAACATAGCTCAGTTTGCAATAACCTTTGCAGAATGTTTAGGACAAAATCCCTTTTATTATTAGGCTTTATTCTCATTATAACCTCCCATAAATTTCTTCAAGATAATAGCAAAATATAGTACACCTAATACCCCACCAAGTCTTTACTCCATTCTTTACACCAAGTCTTTGCTCCACTCACTCCAGTTCTAATGCTGCTGCTGTTATCACAGTGTCTCAGTGCCTTCTAGTAACTCACTAAAAACATGTCCAACATCTGCCAAATGTTTGTGCTCTCTGTTTCTCTCCTCAGGGCAAGCTGTGTGTTCAGCAGAGTGTTTTCTTTTTGAATTTATTTTTAATAAAATCTAAATGGCTGTGCTATTTGTTTGTTAGAGAAGTCAGAGAAATATGACTTGCACTCAGGTCAGTGGGTACACAAGATGCTGTAGCCCACGGCTGCCTCTGGGAGAAGAAGTGCAAGTTATGCCCAGGAGTGGGAAGAAGCAGTGGGTGAGTCCTGAGGGTGAAAAGGTGAGGAGTGTTTAAAAGGAGCTGTGACAAGGGGTTACTCATGCAAACTGTGAATTCAGGAAGGAGAGGGTGAGACTTTATTTTTGCATCTTTTACTGCTTGCATTCAAATTTTATGTTGCAAATGCAAATGGAGGAAAAAGCTTCAGCTGAATTCCCTCTGTCATCAGAGCCATTCATTACTCACTTTGCTGCTGCTGCTCCTGAGCACCCCAGATTTGAAACAAGAGGGCTGTGACAGTGATGCCTGTGGAAGACTTGGGAGGGTATGTTTGCACATTTACTGCCAACACTCTTTTAATGTCCAGCTCAGGACAACCTTAAGAAATTCAAATATATCTCACACATGTATTTTAAAAGGAGAGTAAGAGAAAGGGGGAAAAAAAATGCCACGACCTTGCAGCCAGTGAGAACAGGGGTGCAAAGTTCTGTGTATTGAGAACTAAACACTATCAATTAGAAGATAAACTTAGATGGCTTCCAACTCAGCGATGTGCTCCTTTTCAGTCATTAAGAGGGATTCAAAGAGTCTCTTATGAAAAGCCAGGAGGGGCCAGCTCCATACTCCTCCCAGCAGTAACAGGTGAATTTACCTTTTACTGGAGTACATGTGTTAATGGCAAACAAATAATTGTGGTAACTCACTCAGTGAGTTCTTACATTCTTCTGAAATAATGACTTTGTGTGACTGTTTCTCACTTAAGCTTTAAGAATAAACTCCTATACCAGCTTTCACATAAATAGTGTGTCTAGTAAATTGTCCTTCCACTGTTGTAAAAAGACTAACTACAGCCCTGTAGCTAAACCAACACAATTCTCAAGGAATATGCTGAAAATAAACACTGCAGATATAACATTAAGTTGTCTTCAGGTGATATTTTACTATCCTTTCTATCACAATCATCACTTTAATTCATTCCATTGTTAGCTTTTTAACAGCTAAAACCAGCATGATTTAGAAAGTGAGACATCTCTTGAGCTGGAAAGAAGCAGAGTTACCAAACAAAGCTTTAAAAATATCATTGTTCTCTGGCTGCAGAGACACATGTGCATTTCCCTCGTTACAGACAAATGTTGTCTATAAAGGAGGATTTATTTTTCACTGTTCTAAAACATAAATTTAGTCTCAGTGCTCTAGTCCCCAAAACTCCCACACATTTCATTGGAAAATATACCTGAACAAAGACAGTAAGTTCTGTCCTTGGGGAGGCCAAGAGTAGATTTTTGTCTTAGATTTATACCAGCAACATGTGGAGACAGAAAATATGCAATAAGTCAAAGAGATTTTACTTATCAGAGATTTAGACAACCATTTGTCAGTACTTAACTGTATTGCTGGATGACTCATTCCAATTTCTAATACCTAGGAATACAGGGCATGTGTGGGAACACAATGTCTGCATTGATTTTAATCTGGTCTCTTTTTGTACTGTCTACAAATAGCTCAAAAGGAACCCAATCAGATAAGCAGAGCAGAAAATGATTGCAAAAACACATACAGTAAGCTGCTCACAGAGGCCTCAGAGAGGCCAAGGAACACACAAAACAGAAAACACCAAGGTAGCAAAGAACAGCTCATGAAAGGGTAGTTTATCTATGCCATGGATGAATAATTTAGGTAGGGAAAGTGATAAGGCAGAGAAGAGAAAGATTTTCTTTTTAGGTGCAGGACCAGCAGTTGCCCTACTCAAAACCTAGTGCTAACAACACATCCTTTTTAAGTTCTTCAGTTTTGGATTCCCAGCTTCATGTCAACGTAGGAATCCATTATTTACACTAGACAGGTTAGAGAAGGCAGGCTCTCCTGCTATTGCACCAAAAGTATTTAAAACATTCTATGTGCTCTGGTCCTTGCTGAACTCCCTTTCACAGATGCCTGCTGCAATCCTTGGCTCCAGAAGTCCATGTGGTAGACTCCTGGGAAAGAATCTTCCTGTTATGGGAGAATTTTTCAGTTTTTGAAGTTATTTCTGATACAAAATGAAACAAAAATTTGAAATTTTGTTGTTTTGCAAGCTGTTTCTCTGAAAATGACTTGAATCAGGGAAATTCAGAATTTTTTTCAATAACAAGCTCTTTGTTTTCAGTCTTGACATTTGCTTTTTTGTTCCACCTTTTAGTGAAGATCAATGCTTCAAGATTAAACACTCAAATGAAAGTATCAACCAAACCAATCATTCTGTTTTAAAATTTTCCAAATAGGTTCTGTCAAAAATTTCAAAAGCTTCTGATATTGGAATACCCATCATAGATACATGCCTCCAGAGTATTGTCATAGCCTTGACAAGTCAAGGATGTTCAACAAAAATTCCTTTCTGGTCTAGCCCCTTAATACATATTTCTTCTGCCACTCTTTTGGAACCCAGGGTGGCAGGGGAGAAACAAACATGGGTTGTGGGACAATAGTCTCACCCCTAATCCAGAAGGGATGATAGGAGGAAGAAGCAGTCATAGAAGTTTACACAAGGCAGAGATGATAATCTATTTGATGTTAAAATAGTCAAAGAGTCAGGGTAGCATCTTTGACTTTTTCTGCATCAGAAGAAACTATAATACTCCTAAGGGTACTGCAATTACAACGATTTTACATCAAAATAAATCAGAGAACTGTCAAAATTGCTATAACAACAAGGATCAGAATTTCATCTGGCCTTCTCCGTGTGGCCATGCGTCTGCCCTTCATTTTTTCTGATAGGCATCTTTCCTTTGTGAACCATTTCTCTGAACACAATTAAGTGGAAAATGGAGAGGCTCACAGAAGTTCCTGAGGCAGTGCCAGCTGAAGGAGGCATACATTCCCATAGCTCAGAATCCTTAGCTACAGCAGAGAGCTAGAGCTACTGCATCTCCCTTTCCTGATCCTGGAGCAAGTTCTGCTTACAACAACCCAGGGCCCTCCCTGCCACATCCTGGGGCAAAGCACATGTCTGCAGTCCCCATCCTGGGACAAGTCTCATGCAATCCTATGGAGTTCACAGCAGGAGGAATGCAGTCTGCAGAGAACAGCCACATAATTCGTGTTTGCAGCTGCCCCCTGCATACATTTTCTGAGATCATGCTAGCAGAGAGCTATGAGTTTCCTCTAATTTGCCAGACCAGATATGCAATATGCTCAAAACTGGGGAGAACAGTGTTGTAGTGTTATATCACAAAGACCTTCCCAAAAAGAACACAGGAGCAATAAGAAATATTAGGTCTCCAAAAGCAAGTGGGAGAGCATTTACATATTTGAAACTGTGGCAAGCCCAGGTAAAACTCGACAGTACTTTCCATCTAGGATGGAATCAGGTTTTTAAAAAGCTATTCTGAAGAGAGCGTAGGGTTTCACAGCCTGAAGGCTTTATGTCACCCTGTGTCCTGTGACGATGACTACCTCCCTGTTTACTTCAAACTGAATGAAAAGTTGCTTGTGCACCTCCTACACTTTTGCTAGCATCTTGATCCTTGTCTTCCAGCAGCCTCAGGGAAGGATTATGAGAGATAAAGAATCCCCAAAAAACAGAGACAGAGGGCTTCCTAATCCTGTTCCTTGGAATAACCTGTTCTACGAGGGCAATTTATTTCTTTGATGGCAGAAAAATGTTGTGGAATGTCTATGAGCATTTGGTTTCAAAACTCTAGTCCAAATTCATTGCAGACATCCCAGAGCTTTATGTAACATCAGAGAAGCTCAGGGATTTCCCAGAGCTTACTGGGTTTACTGGCAGTCTTGCATCTTCCTCTGCCAAGTGTGGATCTGTTGAAGCCACAATGATGGAGAAACACCTTAATCTTCTCTGTACAGGATAGTCATTGAACAGAAACACTAATCCCCCCTTGGACCACATTATATTCCTCTCATTAATTTAACCAGTTTAGACAGGTGACAACAAGCTTTTCCTTCCTGCAAAGAATAGGGCAGGGAAGACACTGAAAGCCATCAGAATCTCATCTACTGCACAGAGGGGTTCATTTGAGTCTGTGGAAACCCCATTGTACCCAGACCTCAGGGACAGGAAGGCCTGAGGGCCAGCAGGATGTCAAAAGAAGAAATTCAATAAGAAGCCACTTAAAACCCAATAATTCAAGAGGATAATCACCTTAGAAATCAACTAAATGGAGCATATTGCTTGCCAAATAAAGGAAAAATGGGTTATTTATTGTTTCAGCAAGGATTTTTTATTAAAGCAAACACAAACTTTATTGTATTCAAGTAATAAAGATAAGCAACAAAGAAACATCTGATATTAAATAATCATCTTCTCCAATAACTAAATTGCTGCTTTACTAGGTTTTTCTTTCATTTATGAAAATGAAAGTTTAGTTTTAATTAAACAATTGAATATTGAACCTCACATATTTTTGAACAGGCTGCTAGAAGTTTGGGTTTTTTTGCTGTTAGCTGTCAGCTGGAATAAGTACCTTAAGAATACCAAAGACAAAGATATAAACGCCCCTGACTTCAATCTGTACAATTTAAAATCAGGTTAGACAACTGCAAATGTGAGGCTTTTATTCCCTAACTCTGCACACACACTCAAGTTTACTAAAAATAAAAATTTCCTCTGATTTACATCTGTTTTGATTTTTTTTTTCTGTTGAGCTAAGGGTTGATTCTCCACCCACACATGTAACAGCAACTAACTCTCAATTAATTTTAAAAGAACTTCAGTAAAACAAGTGTGCTGGAGAGGGAGTGAAGTTACTGGAAATTAGGCGTCTGGACTTCTCTAAAGTATAAGGGTTTTTCCATCATTCTGGAAGGTAATTTGACTTCAAGAAAAAATACACAATACTTCACTGGTTGATAGATTCTGGTGATTCATTTTGCATGTAGAAACATGCCCACTCTTGCCATTTGAACCAAACACTAGCTTGTTTTGTTTCTTGAACAGTGTGAAATGGCAGGATTTATAAATCTATAATAGTTGCCGAAACTAGATTAAGACTGACCTAGTACAGATGTAATATGACTTTCCAGGGGTGTAAGATCTCCAAATGACAGGAAACTTGCCTCTTAAGTTCTCAAATACAAGAAACTGAAAAATCTGCAAATGGGGTTGGGAATAATTCTGTTATACAACACTACACGAAATCATGGAGAGACTAGATAAGCAGATTGGCCCCCCTTAAAGCCCCACGACAGAGACATTGGTGCAGGGCAAGTTGCTGGTGTCCCATCTGGCTTTCACAGCGCTTGCTCCCGCAGATGCATCCCTTTCTGCAAGTGCAGAGTGTACCCATCTCCTGGGGACTTTCCTCAGCTGCATAGCAGTGAGGTAAGTAGAAGAAGTAATTCTAAAAGGAAGCATTAGTTTAACAGAAGCAACCTTGAGGGAGAGATGTCATAAGCTGCATCAAAATTCAAAAGAGTTTTCAAGGAGATGATCCTGAACCATTCACGCTGCGCTCAGCTTCAGCGCGGAAGGAAAGCAGTACCTCAGGCCTCCGTGTCACACCTAAGCAACTGAGGTGAAGCACATCTTTAGCTTCAAGCATTTAAAAGTTAAGTGTCTACATTAAACCAGTAATGGTGAAGAGTGAGGCATAGCCCAGGGATCTCTTATCTCACTGGAAACAGGGTCCCAAATGCACGGATTGCTGCTCCACACTGGCCACAGTCTGGCTCCTTTCCTGGCGCCTCACACACACAGCATCACATACCTCCATGGGGTAAAGGCACGCAATCCTCATGCTCAGCCTTCATCTGCCTTGTCTTTGCATCAGAAAGAAATTATAGTTTTATTCCACATATTTATTTTTAAAACATGTCATTTTTAACATACCAGGGCTAAATGGAGAGATCAAAACGATTTGTAGGGATGCTCAGTCAAGACAGCATCCATGGAGCTGCAGCAGAACAAAGGGAAGCATGCAGGGAGACAGCACAGAGAAAAGCCTCAGAAAACCTGCAGTGCAGCAGGATGAGTAAACTAGCTAATGAAACACTTGATATCTTTGTACAGCAAGCCACAGCAAATGAGGCATGAAAGAGTAATCTGGACATGCACTCAGTGAAAGGAACAGACTGAAAAAGAAAAAAAGCCAGTCATATAGCTTCAAGCTGTGTTATTGAAAAAAAAATAAATTAAACAGTTCAGGGTTAAAGAAAAAATTAAGTGTATTTGAAGACTGAAAAAACCTGAAGTATGACTTGCTGTTTCTTTATTTCAGAGAACTTAAAGACAGAAGAGACCTTTGTATCATCTCTTTTGACTTCCTGAATAATACAGTCTTTTATATTTCTCTTCTCTTTTAATACTTAGGTTACCTTTTCAGGTACAGTTAAACCAATGCAGTGCTTAGGTACATGAAAACAGGTACCCCTGATTAACTGTGTCATTGAACTACACTGTTAGGCTGAAGGACAGAAGGATTATTTCTGTCCTTCAGGGAATAAACAGTTCCACTCCACAGGCAGAGGACAGGGAAGACAATTCAGCTCATAACTGAGGCCATGCCAAGAAAATAATAATCCGCACCACTGACTGAAAAACAAAAACCTATCAAAACAGCTGTTTTTCCCAGTTGTAAAATTTGTATTTTCCCCAAAGCTGACTAGAAGAAAGAAAGCTCATCAGTGTATGTACCTCCAGAGCTGGCTTCCCGTTTTCATCCTAACCTCTGCTTGCTCTTACCGTTTTCATTCTCAACAAATGGCTCTCCTCATCAGCTCCAGTTTTGGAGAAGTCAGGAGACAAGCTAAGCAAAAGTCTAAAATAAAAATGGTCAGTTGTTCTTAAGGAAACAGGAGAGGGAGAAAAAAGAAAAAATATTCTTCTCCATACTTACAGTCATAAAAGCCCTGAAGCATAAGATTTGATTAAAACCATATCTTTATTTAAAGCTGCAAGTGCTGTGGGCATACTTAAGGCAATGCTTAACCCTCTGTTCCCTAAACGAGGCTCAGTGATTTCCACAGGGCTGCGTGAGTGCTGCAGCAGAGAAGACTCCAGTGTGAAATATTACTGTGGAGAAAGAGCTGCAAATCCTGTAGTTACAAAGGGAGAAAACACTGAAAAGACTAAGTAAAGGTTTCAAAGCAAAAGAAGGAAATACAGGAGAATGTAAGGCACCTAAATACACAAAAGGCTATGCAGTTTAATACTTAACATGAAAGATGACAGGATTTTGCCCAAAGTTAAATTCAAAGCCAGAAATCAGAATCCAAAACTGTCTTGGATCCTTTCTTTGAGGGATCCACCCTCACCTGACATCTGGATTGAACACCACTTCCCTATGTTCAGTATTCCTTTCACACACACCAAGTTCACTACAGACAAGGTCATTTTCCTCTTACTTAATACTCTCTTGTCCACATATCCCAAAACAACATCAGTCTTTCATGATAAGCCTTTAACACAGTTCTGATAGAGGTAGTTATCCCTGAAGGCATTATTCCTCATTACTGACTAACAGGGGAAAAAAGAGAAAGAAAAAGAGAAAAAGAATGTAAAGAACATTAGTGTCTACCTGTGGACACAGTTTGATTATATGATCTTCAGATCTACCAACTGTACTACTTTGGCTGTCAGCCTACCAACTTCTAAGCTGGCACCTCACACCACTGCATACCATGAGACTGCTCTCATGATTTACTACAACTGGTTATGTCTTCCTCAGACTTGCTATTAATGATTTAAATAACAGCTACAGTTCTTATGAGATATATATAACAAGTTTATCTATTCTGAGGTAGATGTGTCTCACAATGGACTTCTTTCCTCATATGTTTTGTTTGTTTGTTTTTTAAATGTCCTATCATTGACTTCAAGTACGTCAGGGTTTTCATTTGTCTTTTAAATGGCTTATTATTAAAGCAATCAGTTTTCTGGATTTTAAGGAGTCATCACTTCTCACTTTCTTGGAAAGAAGGCTGTAAAATATCCCACCATCTTTTTTTAGTACTGCCTACATGAAGGTGATGATTTCACTACACCAACAATCATTTCAATTTTGAGGAAAATGGCAATTCTTAAAGCCCTAGATACATTCAAAAAAGTTTGTGCTGTATTCTGATCACATAAACGAGCAGAGAACACATGAGAGAAAAAGGTGATTTGTACAAAAGCAAACATCTATGTTTAGGCCAGAGACAATTTTTTTGTTGATCTTTAATGGATCTTGCATTAAGGAAAGACTGTACGTTAGTATAAAGTTTGCTCCTGGTCACATTGAATCTGTAGCAAGTACAATCCAGGCTGGAGTTACCATGTGAAATTGTTTTGTCTATATGGTCGTAGCTGCCATATGCAAGCAAAGGCCACTTTTATGTTTATTTACAGTTTGTATCATCTTAGCTCACCACTATCTGCATTGTTCTGCCCTGGTACAGGTTCACTGCCTCTACCTGAAACACTTCAGGTTTAAACAGGGCTGAGCAGAGGAGAATCAGCTTTACCAGGTTGCTGAGGGAAGAATGTAATAACAGCACTTGCTGCCACATAAAGAAACTGGAAAAAGAACTTACCTGAAATATTGCAATAGATACAAGGGAAGATAAAACGGAAGAGAAAAAGTCCATTGCAGTGACTTGCAAACTAGCACAAAGACAAAGATTAAGCAGTGGTTTCCTAGGAAAAATAAGCAAGCGGCATAAACTGCTTAACCTAATCCCATGACATAAAAAGGAAACAATGGCCAACTGACAGAGAACAAAAAAAGGGAAAGAGAAAACAAGGGTTTCTTTATTTTCTTTCATGTCTGTGGTTTATCAGATACTACACACCTTGAAGAGCAGTTTAATTGGATGAAGAGCTCTCTGTTATTATCCAACCACATAATCACATTAAAGTTTGACTTATTCACTTCAACCAGAACAAGTAGGTAGCAAAGGGTCAGGGAATTATGTAAATTGGAGCATGAATTTCCCCATGAACCCTGAAAGACTAAGACAGACTTAAACTATATGAAATGCTTTTCATCTTCTTAAAACTGATTTTCCAGAAGTAAAACCCCAAAACAGATGTAATCAAACGTGTTGTTGACTGTCCTCTCTTAAACAAATCAGCAAGTGACATATGTCACCACAAAGCATGTTAGCTATTTTCAGCAGCTTTTCATTTGTGTTATGAACTGATCTGTGGCTTATTTTAACTATATGTAACAGCAGCTGTGGGGTAAAGAATTTGAGATGTCAACACCCAACAGAAACTGGTCTCCTGTGGCTTTTGCATACATCACGCAATGGCTACTCTGGACTGTAATTCTTCCCAATGAACATCTAATTTCCTCCAGTGTGCAGGCTCAGAAAGGGGATGAAGCCATGGTGAGAAGGGGAGATAAACACTTCCCTGCAAAGTGGCAGTGAAGAGGAAGGAGGCAGGAGGACAACTGAGAAGCAAGATGTACAGCAGAATGCCTAATTCTCTCCACCAAATCTTCCTGGGCACCAAATTATGATCTCTTCTCATCCATAATTTAGTTTCTGTGCCTTTTTTGGAAGCTGAACCCACACTTTAGTCCAGATGCTATTTAATATGAGCATAACATTAACACCTCATTTCATCTTTACTTGTGTGGCCACCAATTATATTATTCACAGCTGCTACATGCAGATGGATGATCCTGGCCAGGCATGCCTTTATCATCATTTTAACTTATTTCTTGCAACTTAGAAGATGCCAAACGATCAGAGTAGTGTGAGAAGTTTTTTGTTGTTTCAGTGCGCTGTAACCGAAACTTGATATGCAGTAGTGAAAAGTGGAACATAAATGCAGTTGAAAATTGTGATCCTTTCCCTGTATTACTAAACCACCAGCCTTCCTTACTAAATTTGAAAGATTTATTGGAGATGAATTTGTGTTTCTGCTATTGTTTTGGTGTTTGTTGCCAGAATTATATGTGAAGACCTTAACCAGCTCAGTGAGATAGAGCTTTTTCATTTTATTTTAAACTTCCTGCAATTCACCATTAAGATATAGTCATTATTTAATAGGAAATTATCAGAGGGTCTGGGAATTCTCCCTACTTAGGGCAAAGTGCTGAATCTTCATGCACACTAGAGATACCAAGCAGCACTTCCACAGGAGTAGGGAAAGGACTGAAGTTGACTCACACTAAAGAGCTCTCACTGTCTCTCTCTACCCCCTTCCCTTCTCTCCTCCTCTCTCTCCAGTTTGGCAGACAAGAAGGTAGGCAAACTGGAAGCTTTCATTTCCACCTGATAGTCTAACAAAATACCTAGTACAGATGCAGGGAGCCAGCTTAAAAGTGTGGTGTCTGATTAGATGAGATACCAGGAGCCAGGAAAAAGATAGTGGTGCCTGCTGAGTTGAAATGGAAGTCAGGTTGAAAGGAGGTGTTCCTCGCTCAGGCAGGCAGCACAGGCACTGGGGAAGAGTAGGAAGTAAAAGATGAAAAAATGTAGGGAATGCTAATGTTTTAGAAGAAAATCTGAAGCAGATAGCAATTAAAAATAATAATAAAATAAACATCAATCACATACTCTAATCTTATCACTAAGGATATCAGTACCACTAAAAGACACTTCAGGATGTGCGGAAGTAGCAAGCTCCATTGAAGGGCAAAGAGGAATTTCAGATACTCACTGCCACTGACCAGGCTGTACACATGGTTTAAAATAAATTCATCTATGCTTGAACTCCTTCCTGACCAAAGCTATTGCATTACCAAGCTCAACTTTCCTGTCATCTGTAGAATAGAACAGAACAGAACAGAAAGAACAGTTCAGTTGGAAGGGACCTATAACAAACATGTAGTCTGATTACAAGGTAAATCAGCTTTTTCATGAATTATAAAATATGACAAAGGTATTAATAAGCCTAGAATTTTACCCAGCTTGCTGTAGTGTCTTCCTTCCTCCCTGACACACAAAAATAGGTGGGGATACTAAAACCAGAAAATGAGTGACCAAGAAAGGTAGGACTGAAAATACCACTGGAGTCAGCACAGAGAGTGAATCCTTTATATAGAAAGAGGTGTACACAGTCAAGGAGAAGTTCTTAATCAAAAAAGAACTAAGCAGACTACCCCCACTGAAATGATTTGTCTTTGTTCCTCAATGCCATTACTCGCACTGGATGCTCCTTTTAATTATGATTAGCACTTGTGGGAGCCAGAAGTGGATGGTGGGCAGGAAGACACAGGAGTGCCTGTAATGCAGCAAGTGACTGATCATTTCAGGATCCTCCATGACCTCCTCTGTGCCTCTTAAGTGGGAGTGTGAAAGCAAGCAATAAAAGGACAAGACATTTTTTCTCTTTTTCAATATTATGCATTCCACATTTCTAGACTTCCTTTAACTCCCACTAGACACTTGAAAAAAATCACAATCTTAAACACCAGGCTTTAAGAAATTTTAATTTAATTTTCTTTAAAAATAAATATTTGAAAAATAATTCAAAAATGTTTGCAATCATGCAGATGAATCTTGATCAAATCACTGTTCAATTCCTAGTCCCTGTGTAATTACTTGCGTAAAACACCTCTTGTGAATAGCAAGTAAATCATTAGTGATTAGATTTTTTTTGATTGTTTTGAAGAGACCCAGCTGCTGTCTTTATGTCAAAGAACATCCATAAGGCACCAGTGATTAAACAGCATGGTATTTTTGCATGTCAGACATCACATTCTTGGATATTAATCACGCCTAGTGCTTTTCAGATGTGAATTGTGAAGCATCTCAGTGAAAAACAGTTATAGTCCCTCTTTACAGACTGGGAAACCAAGGCACAGGCTAAGTGACTTGCTCATCTCATGTAGCAGATCTGAGGTCACGGCCCAGATTCCAGCAGGGGAAAGTTTCCCTTTGTTTCTTGACTTTTCACTCACCTTTCATTTTCCAATTCAAGTGCCAAGACAAAGAAAAAATCTGGATCATTCGATGATAAAGAAGACAAAAACCCCAAATGACAACACAAAAATCCCCCAACACCCTTAAGAACAGGGCAAGCATATTGCCAAGATTAAAACTGAACTTAAGTTAGAAAAAACTACTAACCTTGTGTAATCTTATTTTTGTTCTAAAAGGAAATATAGCAAAGCTTTTTCCAGAATAAACAGCTCTTCATTTGCCCTAAATCAACAACTGAAAAATAGCTCTCCTGTCCAAAAATTGTCATATGGAAGCATAGTTCTATCATCATTACTGAGATATATGTGTAGAAAGAGAAAGGGAAGCATGAGGATTTCTTTGCTTAATTGTGATAGCAGCAAGAACTATTTAGTATATCTGCAAGATATGTTTTCTGCATAAAATATGATGGATTTGCAAGTGACTCTCAGAAGTAATTCTTCACTGTTTATATATCAAAATATATGAAACATTCATTGAAGCATATATATAATGTTTCAGAAGCCAAATGGAACAACAGCTGTATACCATTACCAAAGTGAGAAATTAAAACATTCTTTTGTGTCAGCTGTGTAGAGGGCAGAGTTATTTATAAGATACCCTAAATATATATTTGAGTTTCCTACTGAACTCAAAAAAAGGTACAGAAGCTACTCATAAAGCTGAGTCAGTGACTGTAAAAAGATGAGTTTGTGGAGCAGTGCTGAGCTGGACCAGAGAGATCATGGTGACATTTAGTGGTTACAATACCACTGGAACAGCAACCAACTCCTCCAGAGGAAGTGGTAATGTGCTTACTCAAATTTTCTACCCTCCCTCAGGTTCCTGAATTCGCAATCTGAAAGTCTTCAGCAGGCTTAAATCCGGAGACAATAATGCTCCTCCACTTCCTTGCGCAGGAAGCTTTAAATTACAAGGATGGATTATTTTAATTGCTACTCTTTGGCTTCTCTGCTTGAGCTATTGGTAAACATCTATGGCAAAACATATACATGTTGAAGTAATAGCTGTATCAGACCATGGTGTTTTGCAGCCACTGCATTACAAACTTTGCACCCAGTGTCTTCAATAAAGAAAGTAAGTGGAAATATTCGTAAAGAACTTGTAGGCAGCAGTAGCTTTAAGTCCTAACTTTAGTAAACTGCCCACTAAATTAACCAGCATGTGTCATCAGTAAGCAAGTCTTGAAGATATGGGGCAAGCTCTGAATTGTTGCAAATGGAGGTCAGGGACCCCACAGTGCTAAAAACCTGTTTCTATGATTTCTATTTCTGCATCCTTCTGACAGTCAAATCCTAATGTGAGTGCTCCTATAAATAAATAAATAGAGAAAAGTTCAAGCTCAAATTCTGGATCCAAATGTGTTTGGGTTATGATTTTTTCAGGCTCCTTAAATGAGAATTTGGGTCAACACTGATGTTATCAATAAATATTTAGTAGAATTTAAAGGCATCATTCCTTACCATGGAGATCAGAAATCTTATCCTCCAGTGCATAAAGAGAGCTGCATAATAGGGAATAAAATGTCCTGCAATCATCTCTGAATCTTGCAGAGGCCTTTGCTAATGGCAACTGTTTTCCAGGCTCCTGACTGTTCCACACAGTACAAAAAGGAGCAGGGCATTTACTCTGTCCCCATCTTCACCAGCAGCTAGCATGGCTGCCTGCTGGCACTCCCAGGATCAGGATACTTGCTGCTAGCACATCAGGTGCCATACAGCATGTGTTCCCTTTCTAATCTTAACCTACCACAGCCTCCATGGGCAAGCCTGAGCAGAGACAAAAGACAAGAGGGGAAAGAGAAGCAGGTGAGAGCTCCTGTGGCCCAAGAGGAAGTCAGAATCAGTAAAAGCTTTCCCATTAGTTTCAGCAGAGGATGCAGCTGACTCTTCTTTGCCTCCCTTTTCTAAGAGATTGCACCTCACTTCCTCAAGACCTCAGCATCCAACTCCCTTTCAGACTGGGCTCTCTAGGCCTTCTTTCATCTGGGGGTAAGGAGTCAGCCCTACCTTGAAGTGCATGTTCCCAAACCATAGCTTGTAATAGTAAACAGCACCAAACTCCTCCATAAAACAGCACCAAGCATCTCCATAAAACTTTTTACTCCCTTAGGGATGGAAAGAAGGGCAGGTTTCACTGTTTCTGTTTTAGAGAGGGAAAAATTTAGGTTCTAAAAAAGTCATCTAGTGAACAGGAACAGAGAGATTCTTGGGGTCATACTGACCACAGCTGAGGTGTCTTTGGGTCCTATTTCACTTTCAGTTTGCCTTTACAGCAAGGCATGCATGCAGCATATAGCTACACATCTGAGTGAACAGTTATTTGTTCCACCTCATGATTTTATGTCAGTTAAATTTCAAACAATGTGGTGCTGCATAAAGGGATGCTGATCAAGGGCTGTATAAATTGCAGTGCTCTTCCACCTACCTTAACCTGCAAAGTGCTCTGTGAAGGCAAGAGGATTGCAGTGCATACGTGCACAAGTCCCAGTAGACAACTGAGTGCAAACACAGCAAATGGTGACAAGGCAGCAGCAGCAAAGAGGTAAAACTGTCAAATTTAAAGCTAAGCCTAAAGGCATTTCCACCACGCTTTTAATATCAGCGGTGCTGAACTGCCCAAAGTTCTAATATATAGCTATAAAGAGGGTAAAGAAGAAATACTGGCTTTTTGCAGTGGGGCTCAGTGTGCTCTAGCTGAGCAGCAGCTGGCCCCTCTGAGCCAGCCAGGGTGAGTGTGCCAGTGCCATGGTGTGCTGGGACCACAGGCTCACGGGAGGAAGGGTTTAGTTGTGCTTCCTCCCCCTCAGCCACCCCCCAGGCCAGAGGCTGGACAGACCCAGTGCTTTATAAGGGAGAGAGACATACTCAGGATAGGTGCAAAACACAGCTGATACCCCCATTGACCAGAACTGTGGGCAAACAGCTACTTGGTTAGTGGCTCATACAGCTATGAAATACCACATGGAAAATCAGGGTGCTCCAAATAGTCCTGTGCTAAATAAAACACAAACACAGATAAAAGAAACAGGAGAATGTGTATAATTTCAGTTATCTTCATCCATTTTCCATCTAAGCACTTAATCACAGAACTAAATAGCTGATATTTATGGATTCATTGTAAGGGGAGGCAGTCACAGACAAATTGTCTTCAGCCTCATTACCAAATATTCTGGAAAAGACAGGAAGTAAGTCCTAATCTAATTGTGCTGTTGCCTGATGCCAATAATTATGTACCCAATATGAGAGCTAAATTACTGGGATTTATCTGTCTTACCAAAAATATTAGATTCATTTGTGTTTTCAGCTAAGAAATATTGCTTTTGATTTTTATAGTCTTGTTCAATCTCTTTGGTAATTTTGCAAAATATTAAAACATTTTGCTTGGCTAAACTAGTTCTGGTTGCATTACCATCCTAAATGAGCAGATTTCCGTCTTGTACTGGTCTAATTACTGCTTCCAGAGAAAGAGAGCTTGTTCATGGGAAGTCCTGGTAAAGAGCCAATAGGACCAACCCTCAGATCCCTTCTCCAAACACTACACGTGTAAAGTTTAACAGCTTTTTCTATTCCTCTCTTCTTTACAAGGCCTGACAGTGAGCTTGGGTTTGAACATCTTATAACCCCATTTGCACCCATATTGCCTGTAAGGACTGAGTGATCTCACACCAAAAGTTTTCCCAGTCTATGCCTGAAGAATCAGTTACCTCACCCCAGCGCAGGGTGGAAGGCAGCACACAGGCTGTGGAGACACAAAGGAGCTAACATAAAAGCACAGGCATTCTCACTGACATGATAATATGCTTCCTTCAAGCTATTAACACAGGATTCAGATCATGAGTCAGCCCCTTTTTGCTTTAATCTTCTCCCCATAAAGCCACAATTCTGGCTTAAAAGATGTAAATACATACATATGCACACACACACACATATATATACACACAATTTTTTGAACAATAGAATTGTTATCTTCTTAACCTACTACCTTTTAGAACTATTAAGATTTTCCTTATGTTTTCTTGACTAATAGAGGTCTATTCCTCTTTGGAAAAAAACAAATCAGCATTTTTGTATAAATGCGTGAATCCAGAAGTGGAGAAAGCTAGTAATTTGAGCAAAATGAATATGCTACAATGAAAAAAAACCCTACATATGGGTTTAAGAGCTATATTGGAATGTGTTCAGCCTGGTATGAATGCAAACCATCAGTGTCATACCTTCAAAAATAGGGAAGACACAGGGGCCCAGCCTGCAGAGTAAAGATATGAAAGAATTTTTGCACCACAAGCTGAGTTAAAACAAATTCCAATGAAGGAATTCTGGCCATTAGAAGTCAGTGAGGAATCCTGCCATCACCTGTCCAGACAGAACATCACTTTTGCTGTTAAATGTAGTCAGTTTGCTGTATTTTATTATCATTTATCGTTTAAAAACTTTTGCACTGGTAGTTCATTCGTCCGAGAATAAAAGGTTTTCAGTTAAGGCAACTAAAAGTATTAGCACTATTTTAAATCACTATAGAAAAACAATGAAAAGCTATTAAAAAGCATATTAAAACATGTAGTTTAAATTAAAATTAAGAGCTCATAGATGTTTTGCATGTTAAAGTTGCCTCATTAGGAGCCAGAAAAGAATGACACTATCCTTCCTGCTTATCTGTATCTATTAATTTTCATAGCACAAATCCCTTTGTAACACATTTTTCCCCTCTAGTGGCCCAAGTACTTTAGAGTCTTTAGTAGTCACTATTTTCTAAAAACACTGCAGCAATTTTAATCCTCCAGACAAGTAAGACTTCACATAAAAGAATAGAAATGTCCTACAGAACACAAACAAGTCACTTTTATATAAAAGCAGCCCTGACTAGATTAAATCTCTGGCACAAGAAGCTGAGTATAGAACTATTCAAGTAAACATCCATTTTGGTTATATATTAAGCCTTTTTATCACTTGCTGTATTATAAGAAACAATAAACTATTATAGCACGATTGCTACAGTCCTGTTCTCTGGGAAGTAGTTTAAGGCCTCTTTCCTCCCTGCTGCAATTTTAAACCAAATGATATTTCCTCAATGGCAGGCTTCTTGTATAAAACTTAATAGCAATTTTAAAATCATTCTTATGCATATGATTCAAAGTAAATTTACAAATAGAGCATGTGTATAGAATATTTTAAAGTATTTATCTTGATAACCACCAGGAACTTCTCTTTGACTTTTTACTTAAAGTACAATGAAGAGCCTTCATAATCTCTGCAATTTTTTTTAACTGGAATTCTCTATTTTATACAGTCCTGAAGTTTCAAGGACAGAATTCTGGAGGAAAAATATTTTTTACTTTCACATATCACAGTCTAGACACTCACATTGACTGGTGGTATCATCCCAGCTTTGGAAAGGTTGTATTTTTGTCTATCATACAGACCTACTGTTCTTTCTGGAACCACTCAGTTTCCGAAGAAATGTGCAGAACTGTTTGTCTGAAATTCCAGACTTAGAAAAGCCCACATTTGGTGTGTTGCTCCAGTACTTGTAGTAATGAAGTTAATGATGAGCAATAATCTCTATAAGATCAAAAGTGAAAAAAGCTTGATTTTGCTGGAGACAATAGACATTTGTGCTATCTTGAGGAGGAAAAAAGGATGCACAAAAGAGTGCGCAACAAATGTCATCTTTTGTCAATGCTTAAGCTTGCCACAATCCACACTTTCTGAACTAACTGGCGCCTTTGGTGCCTTGACCTAGAACAGAGGCTAGACTGAGTTACAGAATAAAGCAGGTATTTATTAAAAAGCCTCAATGGATACACCTTGGGCAGTATAAGAGCCCAGCCAGGGCTACACGCAACATGAACCAAAATGGTCACAAAATGGACGACCGGTCACAGGGTCTCACACTTTTGTAAGTTCTGGTCCATTAGCATATTGGAGTTAACTGTCCAATTATAGCTTTAGGTTATGAAGTCCCATCCTTCTTGTTTTCCTCTCTTAAGTCCACATTGTTTATGCTCTCGGGCCTGAGATTTGTGTCAGCTGTCCTTGGTCCCAAGCTAGGAAAGGAATTGTTTTGTCTACCGACTCTGTGAAGAGAGCTTACCATCCCTTAATATGAAGCTTGGAACTGCACACTAAAGCAGTACAGAATCTGAAAAATATAAAAGCTAAAACCTAAGGCATCACCTTCACTCACTACAGTTACTTCAGTTTAAAGTTCTAAATGAGCCCCAAGTCCTTTGCATTGTCATGGCCTTCCAAGAAGAAGATGGAAGTACTGTCACAGGAAACGCTAGGATGGCTCAACACTTTCTCTGTGAAGTTAACTAATAAAGCATACAAACACCTGCTTTCCAAAGAGCCCAACAGGCATGAAGTGAGCTCATGCCATACAACTTGCATTCCCAGAGCTTGTCTTTCATTTGCTCTGAACAAAAAGCCAAATCTCTTAACTTCTGTTACCAGGTGGAGAAAATTAATTTTTTCTTTCACAGACCATTCTCCTTAATGGACATATAATTACAACACTATACTTACTTCCATTACAACACTATCAGCTTGTCTGTGCAACGTGAACTTTTGGGTCCAAAGGACAAATTGTGAAGGAACAAAAACTTGTTCTTCCTGAAGAAGGAACTAAATGGTCATGAGAGTCTCTAACCTCCTGTTGTAATGGCTGTTTCCAGGCCACAAATCATGTTATCAGCCAGTGAGGGTGAGGTAGGACTGAATTCCTGGCTCAAATCAGGGATTGTGAGTAGCTGCAGGAAGAGAACACGTTTTGATGGTGTCTCTTCACCAGGATCAGTTTCAATTGTTTCTGACACTTGAAGGCAAAGAGGCATCTTGGTTCAGTTGTCCTCTGGAGACAACAGAAAGAAACAGGGAGCTTCCCAAGGCAAGTCAAAACTTCTCAGTTCCTAAGTCTCTTCATTCCTTCTAAAAGGGTAGGATATTCAGGTGTATCAAGGCATTACTGGGTAAAATAACCTCTACAAGTGCTATTGGATGTGGTGCACATTTGAATGTGCTAAGAGGCATCCATCTCAAAATGCTTCTGATTTGCCCTTCCTTTTTGACACACTATACATCAAAATCTTTACAGGGAGTGCTCCTTAGATGGCATATTTATGTGGCTGATTTTTAATGCTTAATTGTAGTCTTTTGCCCACATCCCTCTTGAGTCATATCTTCTTTGTTACAGACTATCTTTGTTTTTTGCAAGATGACAAAAGACAGGCTGCAAGTCAATGATGAGACAATATTGCTTATTTTTCTCTCATTGTGGCTTATTCCATAATGTGAAGGTGGAGCAGGTGCTGCACCTATTTTAAGCAAAAGAGAATTCCTGCCCTGCTGCATTACAGATTCCCCATAAGGAAACAGCTCAGAGGAACAGAAGAGACACTGGAGAATTAATCACACTGCTCCTTCCTGATGAGAACACCAAGCTATTAGCTGACTTCAGGTAGAAAGACCTGGGATTTGCTGCAAAAGAGGCTTGGGGTGAAGAGAATAGCTCAGGGATAGAGAGCTTCAAGTTAAAGAAAGAAAATTATACTCTTTGAAAGCCTTGGCAGGGGCAAGGGAAAAGCCCCTGCAGCAAAGACTGAGACAGTTACTGGTATCTCAGGCAACGTTTTAATAAGCTCAAATCTCAGGAAACTGAATTTTGCAAGAAATAATTTGAGGTTCATTTCAGTACTGAGAGAACCTGAAGGAAAATTTAGCAGGGAATCTCCATGGGAACGTTCTCTCCAAAACTATACACTTCCCCCAGAGCAGTATGACCCTCCACACACTCCTGCTACACAGACCTCTCTCAGGAAGCCTCCTTCCTGGTAAGCAGAAAGATGCTGACTCAGATCAGACAGGAGGAAGATGCATTGGGCATGGTGAGTAATATGGTAGAAGAATGGCAAATTTGAGCCATTTAGTGAGGGAAGGCAATGAGTGTCTTTCCATAAGAAGATTTTGAGCCACAGTTTCACACCCTATGACTGTAGACAGGCTGAAGTGGTTGTATCACATTACAGATCAGGGAGACCAGCTGGGCCACCAGAGAGGATCAGAGACCAGAAGAGAGGTCTTGGCCACTAAAGGCTTGCTGGGTGGTAGGGAAACATGAGAAGAGGGAAACCGTGGGAGCAGAAGACTGAAAAGAGTTGACAGGTCTGGCTGGTGGGAACCAGGGGACAGTGTCTTTATAGGCTTTTCAGAGCTATTGCAACAATGGTGTTAGAGGCAATGTCTCAATTCCTCAAAGAAGACGAACTCAGGCAGATTTCCCCATTCTTAGTGATTCCTGAATGCATATGTGCATGCTGGTCTTCTGCAGGGCTCTTCCAACAGCTGAAACTCTCCAGAGGGTTAGGTCACTCTGAGAGCTGGAGATCAGATGAGCCCATCACACCTGATTTCTGTCTGTCCCAGGTGAGACGTTGTGTTGAAAACCTTTCTAAATCCTAACCTCTCTAACTGCCTCCTGCTGCCTATAACTGCATGTATTCAGGTTTGTAAATTAGCAGGTGTACCTAAAAAGAAAAGTCAAAACAGACTTTCTATGTATTCTTAAATCTATGTTTTGGGAGCTGTTTTATCACTCTGCCCTTATCACCCGACAGCACCTCCTCCTTAATTCTGTTCATTATTCCTTCAAAGAGGGCTCTTGCCCATGTTATGCCCTTATGAAAGCAAACTCACCTCTCACAGGAGGATGTAAACACATGGGCGTATCCCTAGAAAAAGTACAGACAGATGAGAAGCAGGGTATTTTAGGAAACCCAAAAGGTGATGAACATTTCATGATTTAAATTAGATATAAAGGTTACTTGTATATATCCCAGCTGGAAAAAACAGCGCAGTTGCAAAAGAACTGACCCCTTCCTTGCTCTCATTCTGACACCATGACAAAAAAAATCAGAATCATATGGATCCACTGAGAACACAAGGACATGACCTGCAGTCCTGCAGTTCCAAACAGTCATGACTCAACTTCCTGTACTGGAAGGAGAGTCAGGAGAAAAGTATCTTGGAGTCATGTTTCTGAAGTTAGAGAGAAATGATTATATGTTCACTGCAACTCTCCGAGGTGAATGCAGTGTATATGGCACCAGGGCTGATGTGAGCATGTGTATGCTCAAGAATTTGAGAGCTCCAAGTGCCAGTGAAGATGCAGCAAATGCTCTGAGCTCATGATGCCAGGAAGCTCTGAACATACATACATACATGTGTGCACTCACTTTGTCCTCTTACAACACAAAGCCACTGTGCTTGGATAGCATCTTAAAGGCATACAAAGAAAAAAGAGAATTTTTGACCTGACATCACATTAAAATAAATGTTTAGCAAATCTGATGAAAAAATTATTTGGGAAATTTGCCATAGAACATATTCAGCCCAACCTCTCTTTACTCTCCCCTCCAACCCTCTAAGCAAATGTCTCTTTTCTTTGACCCTTTTTGTTGTTGTTGTTTGCTTTATATTTGTAATTTAAAACAGGAAACAATTGCTTGACAGAGGATTTCTTGGTGCATTATGAAAAATATTATTACAAATTCTAGTCAGGAAAATGCTCCTTTCAGTAACTGTCTTATTGAAAAGAGGGCAATGGAAATAAAATATTTACCCCACATATTCTTGCCTCTTACCCAGAAGAGAAAAATATCATGCCTAGAAACTTCCTGCAGTCCAGGAAGAAAATCATGTTATGTCATGTTATGTTATATGGAAAAACAAAACTGAGCTTTCTAATCTCATATTCGGAGCCAGGTCAATTCTTCAGGCTGAATGGGGTGATCTTGGAGTAGTCACAGACAATGGGCAACATCCTTTGATAGGGGGAAAAAAAAGAGAGAGAAAAGAAAAAAAATAATTAGAGAAGGGTGAGCAGTCCGCAGATAAGGAGAAACATTTGATCCATCATCCAATTAGGTCAATTGATCTACTATACACCATGAATGAACACTACATTGTCCATGGGCTGACCCAAAATCTCTCAGAGACTGCCCTCCTATTAATTTCAGCTGGCTTTCAGGCCCATGGATGCTGTGCATTGAGATACACTATGCAGCTAAGTAAGCACATATTTAACCTTCTCCATGATAACAGTTCCATTGAACTCCCAGGATTACCCCAGTGCTTACACTCTTATGCTTTGCTTTGCTTTGGTCATTGACCAGAATTTCAGTAGTATTGCTCCAAAAATTAATTTGGCTCAATTTTTAATGAAATACTGTAGATCTTTGAAGATGATTGAAAAAATGTAGCACTAGTTTCACTGCAACAGTAGACATAGAATAGCAAGTAATTATTTCTTTTAATTTTTTTTTTGTTGAAGAAGTCTAGGAAAAGGTCTCTACCCAAAGCGTTACAGTCCATCACTATAATCATGTCTGACACAATGGAATTTCAAAGCAGGACTTAAAAGTGGCAAGCAGAGATCTAGTGCTTGCCAACTGCCTCCTGTAAATCTTACCTGCAAAGGTTTCATTTAATGTAGGGTAAAATTTGCAGTGGAATTATCTTTTCCTACCATTTTTCCTCTTCTTTTTAATAATTCCCAAGGATATACTTCTTTAGGATGACTGTTATTTTTTCATGAATAGGATTGTAAATATGTAATGGAACATAAATATTTTGTATTTAGAGTAATAAAAAATTTAGTTCTATAAAAGATTTATCCCCACTAAAAATAATTTGGCCTCAAAGAGGAATCAGTGGCAGTAACATATGAGGCAAATGTTCCTTCTGTAAGAAAAAAATGGGAAAGCTAAGCAAATACTCCCAAATATCTTTGGCAGGGATTTGCACAAATGTAAAAATGAGTTTGTGTTAGATGCAGCTACACCTTAGACAACAGGGAAGAGTCCTTAAAATCCTAAGACCCTCCATTAAGGGCAAGTACACTCAGATAATAAAATAGTATCCCTCAGGGAGAATTAGACCTCCCACGCAAAAATAATTATTTTATGGAAACACAGCTACAGAAAAAAATACATTTACCCTCTACTTGTAGCCATTAGTCTGGTCCTATCTTCCTTTTACACTAGTTAAAGCCCACATCTTTCAGAGGATCTGTAAAGACCCCTTCCACCCCTAATCATTGTCTGGTTTTATTATTCCTGCACACCAAAGATTTTTTTAGAAACTAAAATAATTCCATGTATGCAGTTGATCAGCCCATCCCAGACAGAGTTCTTCCCAAGGCAATCTTTTCCTGTTCTCAACTGCTTTCACTTCTGCTGTACTCCTGCCATTTCATGTAACTACCTATGAGCAACCACAATTAACTAACAGAGCTCAGATTTTCAGTTCAAGTACTTGAAGCAAATTCTGTGTGATACCTCTTAAGGATAAAAATAAATTTTCAGGAGAACACCAGGCAAAGTAAAGTCATAAATAGCTCTCTGGAAATTACAACCAACCTGCAGACTTTCCATGAACAGAGAAACAGACTAGTTTTGGCAGGTCCATCTTTCCTAGTGAATTATTCACCCCTCTCTTAACCTCTCTACTTTAATTATTTTTAATTTCATTGTTGGGCAGAGGTGTGAAACCACAATAGTAAAATGAAAGTTGCCTGGGGAATTTCTCTATATGAGTCAAACTGAAGGAAAATGCCTTAAGAAACACTGACCTGAATGTTTTCAGTGTCAATATATTTTGTCTTTGCTAAACTGAAGAAGAGTGCTTCACCCACACATGCATGGCTGGGCTATGTGCACTGGCAGCAATTATATTGCAAAAAGCCTGGACAGGCAAATCAGGAGCTAGGAAAGGTATCAGGGCTCCAGCCAGTGCTGGAACACAGCACGTTCCTGCAGTCCTTGTTGGCCAGTCCTCCACTAACATTACAGAGCTGCTTCATATCCTCAAGGAGTGACAAACTGCAGAGGAGATCTGTAGCTACAGCACCTCACTCTCTGGGAGCAGCTGGGATTTTAGCCCTGGGTTAACTTCAAGACTTCCTCTGAGGACTAACAGGCTAATTTACAAGTTAAGTATGTTCTGCTGCAAACAAACTGGCAGATCCTGAGTGAATTGCTTGGGTCAAGCTCCTCAAAAGCACATGGGCTGGAAGTGCTTGATAGGCATCCAGTACCCATTGGTAAAATGAGGGTCATAGTCCAAGTAGGTATTGCCCCCCACAGCAGACCATGAGAATCGGAGCAAGGCTACTCCCTTAAAGCTCTGTAACACTCCCATGCCCACAAGAATTTGTTTGACAAGGGCTGAAGTTCCCTGCCTCAGAAGCAGCTCATTGAAATGGCAAGTCCTGTTTAAAAGAGAATGCTCCAAACGCAGCCTGTCTTCAGGTTTTGCTCACCACAGCTTTGATCTCTTAGAAGGAAACACATCATATTTGGAAAGAGCAGGACAGACTTGCAGCTTTAGAGTAACCAAAAGGCACTTTCTCAAAAAACCAAGCTTTGTTAAGTTTAGTATATTTTTTGTGATAGATGAAAATTGAGGAAGCACTAGAGTGGAACTTATGGAAACTGATAGACATTAATCAAAGCCTTACATGAACTAATTCCTATACTCCCACGTTGGATTTTTACATGTTGTTCAGGCTGCAAGACAGTGTGACATGAGAGGTTTCTCATAAGGATGAAAAAATACTTCCCACAGATTTCTTCTTTATTATATTTACAAATGAAAATGTTATTTTCCTCTGGAAGATCATAAGAGTATTTATAATAGGTGCATTTTTAGCACTAGAACTGATATATTTCAGAAAGGAAAATATAGTTTTCCATTGAAGATTCCATCCATCCTGCCCAAAATCCCATAAAATACAATCTAAAGTAATAAAAATATCTATAGCACTGTAATTAATAAAAAATCTGAAGAAATTAAAAATTCTTAAATCTACTGACTTTGTTGTAAAAAATACAGCTGAAATTAGGGCTTAATTGCTGCATTTTAATAAGACATCTAAAAAAATGAAGATAAAATAATTATTTCATGTTGATATCCTACATATTTGAAGCCTAAAGCAAAATACTAATATTCCAGTCACAAGGCATATCAGTTCTGAATAACAACCCCTTAATATTCACAGATTTTACTTGGACATATCTACTTACATAAATCCAAGAATTTTTTTGATATCTACAACTCATCAGTGCCGTATGCAAACTTATCAGACTGAGGACAACATCTGTCTAGCACATGCTTTTGGGTCTGTAAAGAATCAACTTGGAAGCACAAGCTGCAAAACTATTCTAGCTATGCTTTTGCATTCTGAGTCAAGGTTGTGACAGAAAGTTTAAGAAATGCTGTCTGGTTTTACTGGTTTTGTGAGCGGCTTGTGGCTCTCTGAGGGTGTGATGTTCTCACAACGATGTCATTTTACTGAGTTGCTATTCTCAGAGATAATTCCTGTATCCCAGGTGCTCTGGCCTGCAGCTTTACAACAGAATTAATAGATTTCATTTAATGCATGCTATTCTTGAGAATGGGCAGCCAGTAAAGCAGTGAACTTCACTGCCATCCCTTGCATAAGCACTAGGTAAAATATATGAAATATGACTATGTCTCTGAAAGCAGCATGTACAGAGAAACGCACCTGATTGCTCAGTGAGTATTTAAGCACTGGCTGTACTTCACTAGAACTGCATTTGCCCAAAATTATGCTTGTCCTGCTAATGGAATTTCATACTTTTGTCAGTGACTGTCAACTCCAACATTTTCTACTTTCTTCAAGTCAACATGTCCCTAAAGAGGGACAAGGCTAAGAAGGGGGAAAGGGAGTGGGCAAAAATTAGATTCAGAATTTCGAAATTTGTTCTCTATTAGGTAAACTGACTAAATTTCCAGTTGGAGCCTGAAAGAATAAGAGAAAGAAGCAGATTCCTCTCCAATTGAGTTTAGAATAAATGAGGGCTCAAGCCAGTGGGTCACTCATCAACAGGAACTTAAACTGGCATTAATCAGGTGTTAGTACCACAAAGGCTCAGGACATTGCTAAAGAAAACATACCAGCTTGGTTTCCATAAAACAGGCAAGTTTCTGTCAAGAGCAATATTTTGTTGTGAATAAGGAGATGCAAAATGTATACAAAATTCTCTATGGATACAGGAAGGACCTGGAAAAGGACGTTCAGGAAACAGCCCCTCTGAAAATGTACACTTTTTTTTTTTCAGATAATGTAAAAGTTGCCTTCTTTTCTAGAAGAATACTGCAGTTTTTCACACTTAGATCTGTGAAAGTCCATGTTAAGATGTGGCTTCAGTTGTTCATCAAAGGAAGGAGGAGGTTGTAGCCCAGATCTAGCATTCACTGACTGGTCATGGATGGAATGCAGTTATTCCAAAGAGATATATGACAGAAACAGTTGTCTGTGCTTTGTTAGGAAGAACAGTTTACTTTTGAGACACAGACAAAACTTTCCAGCTTTCTGTTACCTATTAAGATTCAAGGTTATATTGCTACTGAATGCAGACACTAGGTTCCTCACACAGTTTTATCAATGTATTTCTGCAGTGCATTACAATACCCTTTGTGTGCCTCTAGCAGTCTTTTTATGAAATGGGACTGTTCTGCAACTTGGACAAACAACTACAGCCAGATTTGTTTCATCCACAATTTAATCCAGACACGACCATATCAAGCCAGTGCAAAATATTTCTATTTTGATTTTTTTCTTTTAGTTTGAATTGCTTCATCATACATGGAAAATTCAAAGAAAGAAACAGAAATAGTCAGAGATCACCTATAAATATCTTTCTAATGTATTGCAACCACAAAAAAGAAAAAAAAAACCCAAAGGAAATTGTTACTTTGTCCAAGAAGAAAATAACTATGCAAATGCTCTGAAGCACCCCTAAATTTCAGTGAGCACATCAAGGGATCATATGTGTCCATGTCTATTACCTCAGTTACACAATCTCCTTCTTTTCATAAATACTTTTTATAACTCTGCATATGGTCCTCTTGGAACTGAGCAGAGCAGATCCCAAGGGAGCTGAGCCTGTTTGATCATTAGCATCAAGTAACCTGGTCAGATGGTATCACCTGACTGTTCCTGGCCTGCCATGGCAAATGCAATCACACGTCTCTTCTGCCAAGAACGGAAGTTGCAGAAAGTTGTTATTCCTCGTTTGCAAAAGAACTTCTAACCTTCAGTATTTTTATCACGTGGTTTATTAATATTCCAGTGTGGGTTTTATTTTACTTTTGGGATTGCACCACCCCATTTCTGATTACTTTGTTTTTCCTAACGTGTTAGCTGCTAAGCTATGTGTTTAAGTCCTGAGGAAAATATTAGCTCCTATTCTCTGTGATAAGAAAGGGCAAAATAAGCCTCCAGTAAAAACATTGTCATCTCCAGGGCACTGCCTAGCATTGCATCATAGCACTGAAAAATGAAATGTGCAATATCAGAAAGCTCCATGTGGTCTTTGCACATGACAGTAGCCTCTTAATTTATGTAAACTAATGATAATAATTGCCTTTGAAAAACTTTCCAGTTGTAACTTATATTTACCTCAGTATCTATAATTGCCATACTTAGTGTACTGTTAATTCAGCCAACTGAGCAGACTGTTAAAGTTTACAGAGGCTGATAGCAACAGAGATATTTTACAAGGGATGTACAATTTCAGAAATGAGACTTGTCTCCCAGCTGGTGACCATCTGGCATCCATGACTGTATGTTTGAGTATTAGTCTAAGTCATTATTGTGTCAGTCTCACACACACAGACCACCCAGCACCTTACTGGCCCTTCTGCTCATGCCATAACAGCACCTTTGTTTCTCCCTCAGGAGTGTCATTTGTGCACTGCAGACTACCTAAGAGCTGTTTCCTGCCCATGTGTTCTTTGGCCTTCTGCAAAAACACAGCCCCTCCAGGGAGGAGAGTGAGGTTTAATATTGCTAAAAAAAAAAAACCACTTTAGGAAATATAGTCAGAGCTATAATTAATTACATCAATATATATTTCCAGTCCCTTTTGGAATCTAATTATATTCTTACCCTTGACTCTCTGTAGCTGTGACTTCCACAAGCTAATTACAGGTTGGCTGAAAAAGCATTTCCTCCTATTTCTATCTCAGTTGTTTCTTTGCACATTTTTTTCACATCAATCTCCTGCTCTGAGTGGTCTGTTTTTAAGTCTCTTGAGCACTTTCAATTTCTTTTGAATAGCTCCTCAGAATACTTTCTTCAAAGACAATAATTTTACCTCACATAAATTACAGATGAAGATATTTCTGATTTATAGAAGAGTACATTAGTGATCTCCATTTGGACTGGACAAAAAATTAGCTAACTGTGTTTCTGATCTTGATTTCAGTTTGAGATAAAATGTCATGGCTGAACTATCTGTGAAGTGGTCCAGTTTATTCTCTTGAGTCATATTGATTCAGCATCACTCCTAGATGACATGTTTTTGTGTTATAGCAATTTCATTGTCAGTAATCAGAACAAAGTTCTGCATAGGTGTTTGTTAGAGATCTACATCTTAATTCAGAGGCAGTCCTTGGCCACTGGTAGGATATTTGCTGGCCTCTAGAATGAAGGAATCTTCTCGGACTGATTTAGGAGCTACTAAAAGTCAAGGCCAAAGTACCTACCCTCTGTCAGGTGCATGTTTGTGTAGCTACAGCTCTATCCCTCCAAGAGCAGACTCTCGCCATTGTGGCATAAATTCCTTTATTACTCAAGCTGAGAGATAAATATTTATTTAAAAATGTATTCCCATATCCAGGCACATTAAAGATACAATTGCTCTCCATATCCACACATTTTTTCCAAACAGACTTAGAAGACTTGGCATCACCCACATCTTTACATATTTGATATATTTTGATAACTTATTCATTTCTCCCTAGTTCCTCATCACCAAATAACACCGGAGAGTTCAGTGAATAGAAAACAATCAGAAGCTAAAAGCAGGGAAACAGGGGCTTAGTTCTTGCCTATAAAATAAAGAAAAAGGTTCAATCAGTGTATTTAAAATACATTTACAACATTAGAGCTATATATTAGAAACCAATATGTATATATAAACTATGTTCATCTTATACCTTATTTACATCTTCTCATTTACGATGCATGAAACTGAATGACATTTGAATTTCTAACATCAAAGGTAGAATTGCTACAGATTTAAACACCATGCTGAAGAAAATGACTTTTGGCTGAGACCTCCATCAAGTGGGAGGCCCACCAGTGCTGACCAACACACCAGGAAATTTCCTTGAAAGCACACGGAAGTCAGAGAGGAACTGCCAAGGTGCTGACAGAATATCCCCAATTTGTGTGGTAGGATCTGCTCTGTAGGATTTGTCCAAGAATCCCTTACCATCACCATCCAAATCTCAAATGGAAAAGAAGCAAACAATGGCATCTGTCTCACATGAGGTGTGGAAATTATTTATAACAACATAAACCACTACTCAGTGGGAGGAATAAAAGAGGATTTGAACCTGGCCACAAAGGCCTTGGACAAGCACTGTGCAAATAGCAAAATTTGCAAACAATAAACACATTTTGTAGTCCCAGAGCCAGTTAGATATCTAATGGCATGTTGGGACCTTATTTATCCAGCAGCATGTGTGGTCATCGTCTTCCTCTTTTTGGAGGAAGATCAATCAGACTCTGCCTCATTTCTTTTGCCCTGTCCCAAGCAAATAATCACACCAAATTGTGTAGAGCAGAAAACCAGGCCAAAGAGCCTCAGGTCTCAGGAATACTAACTCTCATGCAGTAAAGGTGAAACCACAAGCAGATATCACTTTAGAGATTTCCTCTCTGCTGTTTTCTGTCATAAAACTACAACCTCTGTGTCTCTCCTAGCTCCTCCATAATCCCACTGAGACTGTTTCATTTGTGGGAAGCAACAGCAGAACTACAAGCTGCAGAACTCCAAGACCTGCCTGAGTTTTATGATGGTACCCTCCATCCCAAACTAACTGTACACCCATGTCCCTCACCCTACCAAAAAAACCTAACCCTCCCACCCGCCCCCCCCCTGCTGAAGGACATGCAACAGCAGAGCTCACTCTTTTAGAGATGAGAGAGCCCAGGGCCAGTCAGTTCCACATACTTATAAAGGTTAGCTGTTGTTTACTGAAAGAAGTATTAGAAATGGGATTGCAAAAGAGAAACAGGCTCATAACACAGGCCCTGAAGTACAGGGATCTGAGGGAGGCTTTCATAATAAATAGTAGCGTTTCATCACAGCACTTTCCTAACTTTCATGGATCAGAAAAAATCCCTTTGAAAGAGATGTGGTAACAGGGGCTCCTGGCACTGGATAAATAATCTGATTGCTCCAAAGGTAGAAGGGGCTGCCCTTTGTTCAGTGAGAGACATGATGAACCCTTGGTCCCAGCTGAGAGGGAAGGGATTCACCTGCACCTGACCACTTCAGATAGGACATTCGGTGACAAGCTAGTCAATGTTTTACCTGCTCTGGTCCCCATTTCTAAGTAACATGCATGTTCTTAATTTCTGCACACTTACAGGGTGTCGGTTTGGGACCTTATTCCGCTTTACTGTGTGCATTTTTTTTATTTTATGGTTTTTTTTTTCCACACAGGGGCTTCATAGGCTCTCCATCCTCTAGCTTTCTTATCCCTCTGAAGTAGATAATGGGTCATTTTTGAGCATCTTCAGCTTCTCTTTTCCTCAAAGTCCACTGCTGTGTGAAGTGACATCAGAATAGAGAAAAACGCTGGTGTACTTCTGTAGAAAACCAAGAAAGAGTGCTCCAAAGTGCTCACTTCTCTTATTATACACTTCCATAACGCTCCAAAAGGTCAGAGACTGTGTCAGTACAATGAAGAATTTCTGATGACTCCCTGGTACTCTCTGCACGAGGTGGGGAAGGCAAGCACAATGACGGGATTTTCTCACAATATTTTTTAAATCCAAGGAAGGATGTAGCCTTTTCCTGTTGGGGTAATTTCCAAGAGCAGGACTCAAAACCTCATTTCTGGTGTGTATAATCTCTTGAGTCAGTTATATCTTACCAAAGCAGATAGAAAATTTGTTTTGTTTCTTTTCTGGCTGCATTTAACCTCTCTAGTTTCACTTTGTTAGCATATTCAGTGGGCATTTCCCACAGCTTCCAGGCATTTCAAAACAGGTTAATACACTTTGGGACTGACCTGAAAACAGGGCCTGAGTAGTCGTTTAAGTCTCTCTAAATGGATCGAACTTAGTAGGTCAAGTTACTCACTCTGCACAAATACTTGGGTTTAGTATGTTTATCAAGATACTCATTTTTTGCACCATGATTTTGCCAGAAATGCGTGGATATTAGATGGCAAACAGCACCAATGGGATTCTATGGGGAAGTGTGTACTGCAGAAGCAAAACAAGGTTACATAAAATTACACCCTCTCAATTCTTCCCATCAGAAATGGAGAATTAGTAGTCTTAGCATATTAAACAAGAAAGGTGGTGGCCTGCAGGACTTAGCACATCAGACTAATGCAGCTCAAAGATGAATTTGGTTTTAGTATTGTAATAAAAAATTAATCCTCCTTTTATATGACAATTTTGTGTTGGTTATCTAATATAAGCAGAGTAGCAGCTCTCATCTCAGGTGCTATAATTATGGAGCTGAGCTAATCCACAGCCACTGAGATCTTTTCCAGCCTTCTATTCCAGGACCAAGAGGCATAACAGCTTGAATATAGCTACAAATAGCTATAGGCTTTGTCCTGTTTTCATGCCTTTATGATTTCATCTTAAAGTCAACGCTGTTATAACATTGTTTACTGAATGTTTAATTTGCTGAACACACAGAATTCCAGCTGAAGCTAATGTGAATTGCAGGTGCTCAAACTGCTGAAAAGTAAACTGCCCCTTTTGTATTTAAATGTATGTTAATAGAGATCCATCAGGTTGCTGTGCTTCCACAGTGATTAAAACATCAAAGAAGTCAATAAATACATTCATAAATAAATAATTATTTGGGAAAAAACCCACCTCACATTACATCGTACTTCTTGTCCTTCATCCCAGCTCTTCCCAAAGGACTTCCTGAAGTCAGTTAAAATATTTCTTGTGCATTTAGCAGACTCTGAGCCAGGTTCAGTATGCCTGAGAAGTGACATGAGCCTGTACAACCTGTACAATGGCAGTCTGGGCCACCACACTCCAGTGCAGGGGGAGCACTGAGGGGTGGCATGTGGCACACCAGGTGTGGCTTTTTCAGCCCAGTGTTACAGCAGCAAACACAGAGATCTTGGCATGCAGTGAAGGCTGTGGTACACAGCAAACCAGGACAGGGCTGCAAAAACACATTTGTAGGCAGGGTCTTGTTCACTCTGCCAGCTCTGCAAGGCAGAGTTCCTGGGCTAAGCATGAGGCTATGTTAACAGGATGTCAGGGGAGATTATGTATCATTTCTACCATTCATTTCCTTTCCTGGACTTCAGCCTAACTCTTCAGTTCTTTTCAGGACATTTCAGAAAGCATTACATAAAGTGAAAACCTCAGGCTTGCATCTAAAATCCAAAATTAAGCTGTTATTCATATTTCCTGGCCACCTTCACATAAAGAACAAACAATGCCACTGGCCAATACATTTGCCAACTTTTGGGGGTCATCTGGCCTTGGCTATATGACTGAGAAACTGCTCAGCCATTAGGACCACAAGCAAGGAAGGACTTAGAAAAAAAACCTCCCCTACCCATCACTGTTTAGTGTAGCGATGCTATGGAGCAAATTTGTAGTTTACACAGTAACTTTACAGCCTTGTCTGTGGCAATACATCCTTCAGCCCTCCCCTTTGTCTCTCTCCCCTCACCATACATCATGGAGAGAGCTACAGGACACAAGGGTAAAGAGGTGGCTGATTTGAGGCAGGTTGGTTGTTTTAAGATTTAGAGCTGTGCGAATAGGATCAACTATTACCCCTTCATATTTTTTAAAGCAGTTATTTCTATATCTGTGCCTTTCATATTTTTTAAAGCAGTTATTTCTATATCTGTGAAGGAAACAGAAAATTAATGTCAGTTGTGGCCTTTCTTGAGAACTTTCCAGCATGTTCATTTCTTGGCCTTTCTGAGCATGAAATCTCAGCTGCTGTGCTGTGTACATCCTAGGACCAAGTGTTCACTGTGCCTCTCTACCGATATAAAACTGCAGGCTTCTGAGAAGAAATTTTATTTGTTGAACAGGCAAGAATGTATTGAGTGAGTCACTGTGTTTTTCTGCTGTCTGCATTAAACTGGAGTGAAATTGAAATCATACTTCAGTCCTTATTTAAATGCCTTTTCTTGGCAGGAAGAAGGAAAGTTTGGCCTCCGCACTCTGATTGGCAGCATGCTGCTTGGTTGGTAGCTAACACTCAGCCTTACTGGGTCCTGCCTGTTGTCAACAGGACGGATCTTTTCCAACAAAAGCAACATCCTGTCAGCTACTCCTTCTTCCAGGAACCTGCCTTTCCCTCCCCTGCAACTGCTCTCTTGCTCTAGGTTCAGGCAAGCAAACAGTACTGCATGAAAGTGAGAGCTACAGAAGGAATAGCCATCAGACTTTATATTCATGCTTCCTGTGGGCTGTACAATATCCTTCCCCATTCATAACGTCATATAGAGCAAACAAAATGCAGCCTTTAACTGTAAAGGAGAATTAGTTAAAGGAGGAGACTAGTTTTAATGTGACAAAGTCATAGGGAAAGGAGGAGATACATTCATAGGAATCTTTCCAAATACCCTATGAATATGGTCTTGGGGGTGCAGCTACAGGAATCCCAGAAAGGAAAACTGATTTATCTGGGACAAGGAGAACAACCAGGCAGGTAGTACAAAGACAATGCTTGGCTTCTTGCCAGCATCCTGCCACTGAGAAAAAAATCCCACACTTAGAGGCTCTTCTTAAGAAAAGGTTCTTCTTAAGGGCATACAACGATATATTTCCAGATGTTAAAAAACAGCTGTGTAAAAGTGGAGCATTCTGGGAAGGATGAGAAAAGGAGGAAGGAACAAGGATGGCTGCAGATGATGTGTCAGTTTCTCATTGCAGGCTGGATAGGCAATAGTCCTTTCTTTGATGATCTCTTCTCTGAGATTCGACATTCCTCTGTCTTTAGCCCTGATTTGGAAATATATCAGAGAGACATGGTTCATCAAAAAGAGGGGGAAACAGAGCTGCTCATGCAATGAGAGAACTGTCAGAGCAATACTTAAGTCCTTCCATCAGCTCCAAGGGAGACCCAGGACCTCAGGCTGTAAGGGAGAGGGAGAAGACCAGGTGTTGCCAGTCAGGAAACATGCACATGTCTCTTCATAAATGAAATGTATGAGAGAGAAACTGCTTCCTTTCACAAGGGGAAAGGAAAAGGCTGAAAAGCTGACCTAGAAACAGGGGATAACGCACACAATGGGGAACATGCAAGAGAGCTGATGACAGCCTTAGGCATGACTTCAATATAGCCTAATAATTTAAAGGAATGGATTAGCTGAGTACATCCCATAAAGAGTGCACAGTGTTTTCAATTAATACTTAGGTATATTCCATAATTATAAAATTCCTTTGGGCTATCCATTTTTCAGTGATGTGTCTATATCAATCCTGTATATTTTTTTTTTCACTAAATGATGGCTGCTACTGACTGCTAAGAGTGTTCTGCTTCAGTAAACTTTGATTTCACTTGCAGTTGTGCATTTATTAGGCAAGATTATCATCATCCAAGTTTCCAGGGTTGGGAATTCATTTGAAAAATATGGTCTATTTGCATTTAATTATCACATATTTACTGAGGAAAAATATAAACACGACTGTTTTAGGCAAGGAATGGAGCCAGTAATGTACTGCATACTTGGGATTGTGCTTTTTAATATAATCAAACTACTGTTATGAATAATTCACACTTTCCACTGTGGAAAAAAACTGAATATGGATTTTCTGATAGGTTGTTGTGGGTTTTTTTAATTTTAAATAAAAATGGGCATTTTACAAAATACTAAAATTACTAAGATTCTTTGTAGCACATGAGATATTATTAAAATTCACCTTGAAAGAGGATGTAAAGGAGAAAAGAATTCACTCTATGAGAAGTAGCTACCAACTCCAGCTGCTAGAAGAAGAAAAAAAGAAGAAATATATTTTTTTAAGACACCAAAGCAACGCAACCAGACAAGAAGAGGAAATGTCAAATTAACTTTTGGGAAACAAATCCTCTGTTCAAAGTTCACATAGTTCCAGTCACTGCACAGACACTTCATGTTGTCACCAGTGTAACTGACTCACAAAATGCAGATGAGGGATTCTGACTTTACAACACAAAGGCAGAATTATTGAACAGGTATTAGAGAAGAAAAATAAACCTCATGGCATTTCAGAATTCCTGCATGAGTTATTTTCTTGCCCATCTGCTGTGGTGTCCTCTGTACAGATTTTGGTGGACTCTAACAGAAAGAACAATCAGCTTCCTTTCAGCACTGGATTCTCATCCTTCCCCACTGAGCTGGAGGACTGTCACTGCCACTTGCCAAGCTATTAGTCAACACCAGCACCCTAGCTGCACCGGGCTGGAACAGAGACCCTGCAGGGCACTGGGGGGCCAGTGGGTGGGTGCTTGCTGCTGAGCCAAGGAGCAGGTAACCTGGGGGCAAGGCTGTGGGGCTGAGGTGAGGGAAAGGTGAGAAGTAAAGCTAAAGATGTCAACAGGGTTTGTGAGGCATGTCAGGGGCTCCATGGAGGTGACTAGAACAAGATGAGCAGCTCTTTGGACTTCACTGGTAGCCCAGATACCAAGCTCACATGCAAAACACTGCCAGAGACCTAAGCAAGCATCTTATTAACACCTGAGATGCACAAGACATGCTGGTGTTACAGACCTTTCTATAAGATCAATATCTTAGAGAAAACCTGCATCCTCTCAAGCACAGCTGAAGGCTGGGCAGGACAGCCCAAGGTGTCTCAAGCCACCTGTGTTTAAGTAACTGAATCCCACCTTAGGTGAGAAGCCAGGTTTTGCTTGGTGGCCTCAGAAAGGGACCCTGCAGCCGAGAAAGAGAGGAGAAAGAAAACGTGCTGTGTTGCTGCTAGACTAGCTGCTAATAAAGTCCAAGACAGGGAAGCAGAAAGAGCCTTTGCACAGTATCCACAGATGTTTTATTCTGCTGCGTGGTAAGGTGTTCAAAGTCACAAGCCAGCCACCCCGGGCTCTGTCCAGCTCCTTCTGTCCCGAGAGGCCGGGGCTGACCCATGGCATGGGGGCAGCACAATGGGGGCACCAATGGGGGAATTGGGAGGGAGTGGCCGAGGGACACGGGAACAAGGGGAGGAGGCAAATGAGGAACAACAGCTCTTGAGGGAAACCTCCTGTGTATCCCAGCCCAGAGAATGCCTCTCAGGGTCTCCACAATGCTGCATATTAAACAAGGTGGGGAAGCATCCCACAGCCATGGGAGTGGCAGAAGACCTTCCTGATAGTAAATTCAGAAGTCTGCACATAAGACTTCCTTAGATACCAGGCATTTCAAGCTGATGGTTCCCCTGATATGGTCTTGTTGAATTACAATAAATAATTATTGCCTGAAACTTCCACTTTAAGCAAGTTCAAAGTGGGTTTCTCCCTTTGTAGCTTGATTTTGAGACTATCTGAATGTTTGCTTGAAACGTATTGTAAATTTCTACGGGTTTCATCTTTTATTATTGAATGAACTAATATTAATTCCTGTTCCTGCTACTGCAAGAAGTATAATGTTCCCTTTCATTATATTGCTCTCTAAGCACTAGTTTTTACTTTTCAGCTTCCTTCCTCCTCTTTAAATGCTGTCATTGTCAAATTTGTCACGTCCGTCTTCCATAATCTTGAACTTAAGAGTTTGGTATATCAAGTAAGACAACATCTCTGTAGTAGTATGTTCTTTCAGAGAAATCAATACTCAATGAGATTCTAATAGCATGAGACAGATCCAATTTCATATTTTTACTAAACATATCAATAGCCTCTACCTTTGCCCTAAACACATCATCCCTTGCTTTTGAAATTACTTGGAAAACAAGTTGCTACTTCTGAATTTGATTTCTTCTATCTGTCTTTTTAAAAAATAAAAATTGTATAGGGGTGTATATGTTGCCAATATCAAGTAAAATAATGCCATCAGCTAAAGATTTGTGACAACTAGAACTTCAGTCACTTCAGTCCTAGATTTAAAAGATGTTGCACAATCTTGTTTTTTTCCCACCTCCAATTCACCACTACTGTCAATAGATCTAATTAGGTATGTAATACTCATTTGTATGAATAAGTACTTGTAGCTATGTCCCATGAAGAAAACAAAAAAGGCTTCAGGCAACTGGCCAGCTGATTGTTGATGACTTGACATTTATGCAACTCATTCTCCCCATGAACAATAACATTTATTGTATTGAGAGTTCAGGAACTGGGTAAAACAGGAACCAGCAAAAGATGACTAAAATTAAAGCTAAGCAGAAAGGAAGGCCATAATGTAGAACCATGGTTGTTATTTAATTTCCCTTCAGAAATGAGGGGAAAAAACAGGACCATTCTTTTATCCGTTCTTCTTCTCTAAAAAGAAAGAAAACCAAAACAACAACAACCAAAATCCAAACAAACAATAGCCAGCAAATAAACAACTAAAATAACAAAACAAACCAAAACAAACAAACAAAAAAGAAAAACAAAAGAAAAGCCCACCAAAATAAAAAAAACCTGACTGTTACAGACCACAGAAACTCCAGACCCAAGGTTCTGGTTTGCAGAGATTCAGCTTTTGGCAAATGGGCATCATTAAGAGTGTGGGATGACTCCAAATGAAAGCAAAACTGAAGCTGAATATAAAATATCTCGTCCCAATATCCACTAAAGAGAATGGTATCCTGAAGACTGAAACACCTCCCCACCTACATGCATACCCCAAGATTCAAAGGGAATTAGATACAACATTCAGGCAGAAAGACAGCAAGGAAACAAAAAAAAAAAAATCAGGTCTTTTTTTTTTCCTGAAAAAGTACCTAAAAGGTTAATTCCTATCACCTTGCTCAACAAAGAGCCAAATCCTGAGAGAGCAGACAGTCATTACTTTTGAACTTACTGGGTACATTGCTGTGTACATTACTGATGTACATCACTGTGTAAGCATTTTTAAAGTTTTTTAAATATTTAGATTTTCATTTAGAAATTAGAAAGAATAATAATTCATTGGCCCTATAGAACATCTAAAATGAAAATCTGGTCTCTGTGAAGTTAATGTCTAGGCTTTGATTCTCTTAACTTGTCCAAAATTTCTACCACAGAGTTTTCAATAAATCCATGTAGAACCTAGGCTTAGTTTTTCTCAATACTGATGAATGTTTGAATAGTTTGCTTGTGATCCTCAACCAAAACAGTTCTCAGAAAATAACTAACTGATTAGAAATGACAAGGAGTAAGAATCAGAACACATACCTATAGCTTATGTTAGCAAGTTAATTTTTCTGATTGCAATAGCACAGTGTGTGAACCCCAAAATGGTAAGCCATGGGCAATAGTCCTAAAAATAGAAGAATCAGCCTTATTTTAACCTGGAATAGCTGGGATATTCTGATGCTGGTTTAAGAAGGAGCTTTGTACCAAAGACAGTTTCTCCTTCAGCTCCTTACAGTGTCTGGTTTGCAGTATAGTGAAGAGAAACAAGACTGAAAAAAGCAATATACAAAAGGTTAAAGCCAGCAAACCTATTCCTCCACCTGGAAAGTATCTTGGATATGTATGGTTTCATATTTAATCATTTTCCTGATGGTGATTAGTAATTAGCAACATCCTATTCAGTTAACCGCACAGAGAAGTTAGCACATAATTATATTGTCCAGAAAAGATAAAAAGAATTCTTCTTGTGGGCTTTCTGGTTCACTCTTAGCTAGAAAAGTGATGTAAGAATTCCCTGTCCTACCACATTTCACAGTCCTGTTTTCAGGTGTTTTGGAGGGTGAAAAAGCCCAAAACAAACAATTAAATAGCTGTGAAAAAAATAAGCTACCAAAAAACCACCCCAAACAAATAAGCTACAATTACCTGATGTCTTTTGATCTCATTAGATTGAGGTTGAGTAGTTTGGATCAATTCTTCTTTTATCAGCATGGCTCACAGGTTGCTACCAAACATGATTTAATACAGCGTATTTACAAATTCTCTCTCTCTAAAACAGAAAAGCAAAGAAAAGCTGTTAGAATGAGCTGATTCTTACTGAATGCACACCAGTCCCACTTCAGCAAAGAAAAGCCCTATTGTTTAACAGATTGAGACATACTAAAGCAAAATCAAGTGACTTGCTGTCTGTTGGACAAACTATTGACTGGAACATTATAATTTCTGCTGATTTCAAAAGGCCAAATCTTACAAAATCTAAATGAAATTCTGCTACGGTGCATTCAAGTGTGATTGAATGTAATAAGAGCTGGGGATAGTGGTTGTGCTACAGTTTACAGCCTCAACCGCCCAGAGGCAAGTAAGAAAACCAAAAATTGCCCACTCTTTTCAGTTTCTGTATGACTTTCCAAACATGTGGGGAACGGAAGAGGGGATATTCCCCTTTCAGACTGTGGATTTTGAAGGGAAGAAACTGTACAGTAGAGTTTTTTCTCTAACAATAATTTATTTCATCAGATCACTGCACTCCTCAGCTCATGATTCAGGAGCCTTAGGACCAGTCACAGGACAGGAGGAAGCCCAAAGGGAGCAAATGGGAAGGGAAAGGGAAGGGAAGGGAAGGGAAGGGAAGGGAACGGCAAAAGTAATAGATTCAGATTGGGAAGATGCTGGATGACTATGGAGATTTGAGTTCTTTCAATCAGTTTGCTGCATTCCTTCCTAATTAGCATTTTTCCTATTTCCTGTAGGCATTGGTACCATCAGCCACCTGAGTCATTCTGTCCCAGAAGCTCCTCAGAATGAAAGCAAAATTCGTGCAATGAGGCATCTGGAACCTGCTCCTTTGTCACTAGTGGTTCTGCTTAGCCCTGTTTACATGAAAGGAAGACAGAGCAGCCTGATGCAATAGCCTTTTGTCATGCAGCATGAAAACCCTTACCTAGCTGAAGAGACCACAGAATGGCCTTTGGTTTTGTCTATAAATAAATGCATGGATGTAAAGATGTAAGTATTTTTAAATTACAGTCATACAGAAATATACTCTGTTACACTCTACAATAATTTTAATATACAATATGTACCATATGATATTAATTATAGGCAATATTTAAATAGATGTTCTATATTTCTAAAATACTTACTAAAAATAAATAATGATACAAAATACCTTTTGTATATTGAAACCCAGCTTCAGACAGTTATTTCTGAACACAGGTCTGGAACTTGTAAGCTGCCTCCAACATGTCATGGGCCAGAAATGGGATCAAAACAGCATTACTCCTGAAGGTTCCTGGTGTGAAATGGCCATCTAAGTGCTTTTCAAGTTTTTCTGATAATGTGCATTATTTTTATTATCTTTTATTTCAGACATTTGAGATATTTTGCAGAGGAATACTGAGTTACGAAACAACTATGTATATTATAAAAACCACTAAACCACAAAACTTTTAAAATTCACTGCTCTTAAAGAGTATAACTTCTGAGAAGTCTAGAAATTACATAGAACTTCAGTTTCTTCCTCTCTCCTTCTATATCTTACCTGGGGTGATCAGTGAAAGTTGACTTTGAACATAGGTACACAAAAAATGGCGATGGCATGGAACAAATTAACATTTTTTCACTGGAAAAGTACTCGGGCCAGGAGTGCATTCCTTTCAGTGGCCATATAAGCCCTCAGCAGCTGAATGAAATAAGATTACAACACAGTAGTTAGAGCTGTGCTTACAACATTTCTTGGCTTTTGCAGTTCAGTTCAACTTCAGCACCAAAAATAACAAACAAGTCAAGCCTCCAAAACACACACAGGTTGTTTAAAAACTCTGAACTTTAAAAAAAATAACACATCTGAAAATACTTTATTGCATTTCTGTCATTTTAGTTTCACTGTACTATCATAAGAGACATAAATACAGAGTTTAATTCAGGGGCAGAAGGAAACACTCCAGAAGATGAGGTCTTAAAAAAACCCCTAAAAGTACAAAACTTTTGTTAAAATCTGAGAGGAGGAAGCACTACAGAACAAGCTGGAAAGATGCCTGCGTGAAATGCATGAACTACTTGAATGTATTGACTGGAATTATGCATTGCAATGGGAAGTGGGACAAGTGACAGAGCAGCAACAAAAAAAGGAACCATGGAATGTATTGAGCTGTGAGAAGGGATGAGAGAGTGCTCTGCATGCCTCTCTCTCTAATTTAACTCTTATTTAAAAAATAAATTAATCTTTCTCTTCCCCTGTTTCACAACCTCCCCTTCATGAAGGTTGTTCATTCTGAGTAAGGAAGAGGGATTTATTATAATTAACCTACCATCATTAATAGATCAGTAAATGTGTGTTGCAATAACCTCCGTACACATAATTTGCAACAATATTCCTCTACAACCGCATTTCCTATTGCAAGAAACACCATGCTGGGTCATAAACAAGAAGACATCATACCTCCACCTGATGAAGGTACTGAGTTTGCCCTTTAACACTTTTTTTGTGTGAAACCAGCTAAAGGCTGGATTGGAGGTGTGTAGCAAAACCGAGCTGCAGCACCTCCTCTTAGGGCTCTCCTGAGCTCCACAGCCTTTCACACAGAGGTGCCCACCTGGGTCTGCCAGTGCTGGCTTCACGTAAGAAGATGCTTTGGAACCCCAAACAGAGTCTTTGCAGACTGACTGCAGCCTGAGGACCCTTGAAGAGAGAATTCTTGCTCTGGAGTACTTGAAATCAGGTCCAAACATTGGAGATGGAGCAACGTGGGCATCTCACTAGAGTGGCACAGGCACCTTCCTAACAGAAGTTCAAGGCTATGACTATCAACACAAAAGCCTTGTTCTTGGCAGTATTTTCACTTGTCAGGACTGAGCATAAATAAATAAATATATTCATAAAATGAACAATAGCAATAAACCAAACAGGACTGTACAAAACATCAGTGCAGATCAGAAAGGATCACTGTTGACACTGTCTCACTCAGTTTGGTTTTATAAACCAGTAAACCATATTTATCAAAGCATGTAAATTTAAGCTTTAAAAAAACTTCTCTCTATTTATCTCATAAATCTGATGTGATTGCTTAGTCTGAAGTGTAGTTATACAGTGTGTAATGCAATGCACTGTTTGAGGTAACTAAAAATCTAATTGCTTTAAAGAAAGCCTTCAGAAAACATACTGTATGTTTTTTTTCTTGAACTGATCTTCCAAGGTATACAGGGAGCATTTAAAATGACAAGCAATGCCTCAGTTTATGAGATTTTTATGTGACCTTTTATCAGAGAAAGACAATGGAAGGAAAATTACCCTTAATAGATTGTTTTCTGAGTCCAGTTGCTGAAGTAGATTATTATATTTTGCTTTCCTTTCAAAAGCTGGGTTAAAACCTACTTAGGTTCTGTGAGAAATGGGTTTTGCAATACTAGGTCAGTTGCAGCTAAAGTCCATAGATAAAATTTGTACAAAAAATCCACAAAGAATTCAATTAGAAAAGAGTAGAGGCCTTGTCTGAAGAATAGCAGGAGACTGCTGATCTCATAAGATAGGACATATTGTACTTGATCCTAAAATATTCAACCATTCTCATATATTAATTTTACTTCAGTAGTCAGAAAGACCCCCAGTCCTAGGCATATCCAAACTTTACTATGCTGCTATATACAAATATAGAGAAAAAACCTCTTGTCCTCATCCCAAAGAACTTGAAACACAAGTTTACATTTTAATAGGATTGGCATATGAACAGATATATTTTACCTTATTATACCTTTTACCTGAATTTACCTTTAAATTCATACTTTTGAATGTATATAATATCTGTTTGCACACATGCTTCTTTTATTTCTTACGTTTAATGCCCTTGTTCAAGGCCCATGGAAACTAATGGGAATGTAAATCATTACATTTATTTTCTTAGCCTCTTTGTCAGGCTAAAAGTAGGATACAGCTCTCCTGATTTCTGGTGACTACAACTTTGCCTTCTATATTTGAGCCACATGTTTTGATCATTGTTTTCAAAACAAAAGAGGTCTCAGTGTAGTGGGTGTAGTGACTAGTTTTATCAAATTATCACTAATTTGATAAAATATCAGTGTCTGCTTTGGGATGAAATAAATCCCTCTCTGGGCTCTACAGGCTGGGCAGATTGGGTCTCCATGAACTGTCAGGAACCAAGACATCCTTCCTGCAGAAACCTAAAGCTCTGTGTGCAAAAACCCACCTGAGGGTATTTAAAGAATCTAAGAACTGAACTGGTTGCTTTCCCTGTTATTTTTCTATATATGCACAAGGTAACACAATTTTTCAATTACAAAACCTGTATATGTTTGTATGAGCAAGGATTTCCCAAAAACGTGAAGGCCAGGATGCTCCCATCAGCTCCCTCCCTTTCCAGCTGCCAGCGCTGCCTGTAGGAAATCTCCAGCCTACAGAAGCACCAAACCTTTCCCAGTGTTTCTTGCTGGAGAATTTAACTATGTTGCAGCTGAGGAACATGCCATAACCTCCTGTTTCAGCTCACCCCCCTTTCATTTGGGACTGTTCATTTATGCAGGTGCACACACACAGCCTCATGCTTACATGCCAGCACACAAATCTGTTCATTTCCATCCTACCTAAAATCCTGTTTGCTGAAGAAAGACAGGGATAGAGTTCCAAGCCTTTATTTATTCAACATACAATTTTGCAAGAGTTGCATGTGTAATTCGTCATGGGTGGTGGGGTTGCAACATCAGGCATGAACCAGTCAACTTATAGAGAGCCAGCTTGAAGGAATTCATGCACTGCCACACTTCTGGGCACAGAGGAACAGGCTGCAGGGATTTTGAGGCTATTTTTGTGGGAGGAAAGAGTGAAATATACAATTTCTAGGGCATTATATGTATCAAGGCCAAATCTTACAGATGTAGTCTTTGATACTCTGCTGGTAATGATTAGCTGTGCCACGGCAACAGAGAGATGTGCATGCACCAAACCCTTGAGCTGCACTGATACTGAATGGATTTTTTCACACATCATTTTAAACCTAACATTACCCTGCTTTTCATTGCTTATAAAGATGCATCTCCACAACCACCCCGAAAAAAAAATACCACCTCAAACCCTACACACTCTTGAGATAGGTATGTGATTGCTCAAGCTGGAAACTCAATTCTGGTCTTCGGCTGGAAGCCAGGTATCATTTGTTGTGTGTGTGTGTGTGTGTGTCCACCTTAAATACCCAAGGGAAGCAAACGCTTTTCAAGCTACCATCATGACACTGTTTTCATTTTTGCTTTGCATATTAAAGAAATTAGTGTAAGATGCTTAGCAAAATTGTAACACCAAATAAATATTATGTAAGGGCAGTACATAAATGGGTTATAGAAGGGCAGGATAACATCATAAAGGGAAAGTATGTGTGACTCATTTTTTCTAATTCTTTTAGGAGTTTTCCTAATGTGCACTGCACAATTGAAATAAATGGAAACTTTAAGAAATATTCTACATAAGACAGAGTCCAAAAATGTAGAAGGTTATGCAAGGCTAACTGTAAAAATAAGCAGACGAGTCCTCTAAAATAATATTGCAACATTTTTTGGCTTCCATTTATTGGTTGCCATAGGATTTTTAGTCAGCGAGCAACTGCTAAACACAAGGCTGCCTCATACCATAGCTTGGCTTTTAAGAGAAGAAAAACATTGACATTGTTTAATGAACACCCTTGTCTGGAGAAGTACTAGCAAATGCTAGGAACTCATTTTCCTACTGCCTAAAACCAGAGAGATTTGCAAGTGTTGTGTTTATGATGCTGTGCCCAATTTTAATCTTCATCTCCGACAACACTCAAATCTCCCTCTCAAATAAAAAGCAACTTGTTTTTGAGAGAAGTTGTTAGAGGAGAAAGTCCAAGAGCAAACAGGTTAAAGTGCCATGTACACAACAGAAAGGATCACAAGGCACTTTTAATGAGCTATTTGAGTTACACCAGCTGCTTCTGGGGCCAGAGAGAATATCCACTGGTGGACACTAAAGGGAAGAAATGGAAAATGCTTTTCTAAAGCATTTAATTTCTCTACTGAACAGGTGGTTAAGTCTGCTCTATGTAGCACATCCTACATGGAGGGGTAACAAGAGGAAAATAAAATAGTGACATGCTATAAAAAATAAATAAATGCATTTGCTCTTGATCTTTTATTCAGTCTCCCAGCACATCTCAATGTATAAACATGCATCATTACTATTTTTTATGATGCTGATTTATGCTCTCTCTGCATTTGGGTTTATTTCTGTATTTTGTCCAGCGACTGCTAGATGTAGAAAGCTTAAAGCAGCCACATGCATCCATGGCTGAGCATTTTCTCACGTGTTATATAAGGGTCAGGCTCTATTGGCCTGAAACCCTTCTGGGCCAACAACATTTGCAAGCTTGTTTTCACAAGTGACCATTCCAAAGAGGGAAGGAAAGCATTTCCCCACATAAATTATATGTATTTATTTTTTTTCTTAAATACCCAAGAGCTAACACCTAGGAAACTCTCAAGCTAACAAGAGAATCCTGTTATGAGACTCAGGTTTATAAGAGTTAAAATCTTCAGGACCACCCTACATAGATGTCCATATAGATGTGTCTGCTCACTGCCATTTGAGATGCTTGAGGGCACCCCACCACATCGCCATCTCTCTCTTCACAAGAGGTCCCTCTCCCATAGCCTCTGTCTCTCATCTGCAAGTCTTGTGTAGATGTCTTGGATACCTGGTGTATCTCAAAGGGAACAAGACTTCTCCGTGTATGCAAACAAATTGGGCTCTGGCAAGCAGGGAGGATTACTCCCATTTAACTTGAGACATCTATGCCTGAGCTAGTCATGCTGAGCTCCTTTTATAGTCAGCAGAGAGAAATATAGTTGTCAACATTTAGCTGGACAAATCCTACCCCCAAATTCCACTTGTGTAAGCCCATTGCTTCCAGCTTCAATAGTATTAGATAGTCTGAATCTTGTCTTTGTCCTCCCTGTTACATGTAAAGCTGCAGTGGTTTCTCTGCCCCTCTGCGAGGAATTTGACTTAAGACCTGAGGCAGAACAAAACTTGGGCTTGACCATACTGACTTCAGAAGTGCGGTCAATCTCCCCTGCTGTGCTCTGACAGGGTAACCTTTTCTTGTGAAAACAGTCTTGGAACAAGCTTTAAAATGGCCCTAAATATCAGAGCCTTTGGTCTAGTTCTGCAGTAAGAGCATGGTGATTCCACCCCAGACAATGAAGCCTATCTACTAAGCTCCTGAAAGCAGGTCTTTCCCAGGCCTCTGGGGATTTTATCTGTTATTGATTCAGCTGACTGGAGCTCACAGTAAATTGATGGTGTCAAGAAGTTGCAAAGAAGTATAGAAAAATGCAGTTTAGACACTTCTTTCCACTTCTCTGAACAATTGGCATCCAACAGCTACAACTGTGGAAACATTACTTATGGATGGGAGCAGCAACATTCAGAGCCTCTTAATCCCACCTACTATTAGAAAAAAGATGGGAAGCCTTCTACCCTTTAGGAAAGTCTGGTGTTTCTGAGATAGATAGCCTTTGGATATAACACACAACATATACATATCTCCCTTACTTCTATGGAGTGCTCACCATGGTGGCCTTGAAATGCACTCTGAGTGACCTTGCAGCACAAACCCCATGTGACACTTACAACTGCAGTTATCCTAAATAAAAGCAGAGTGTATTGGCAGGCCGGAAAAAGTCAGAAGATAAAACTGTTTAAACAGAATCACCAAAGGATTTTAATTTTTATTCTGTAATTTTAGAAAACAGATTACCAAAAGTCTGTGATTGCTTGCATAAAATACCCTGTATTTGCTATGGTTTTTATCTTTCAGACTTATTTATAGGCAAGACTATCTGAAACCTAAAAACTTAATTTCCCCAAAAATTGCTACCTACAGAAAATGATGATGATGCTGTTGAAAAAGTACTGTGGAAGAAGGAGCAGAACTTACTAAATCATGGCATTTTTCAAAATCTGTTGTGCAATCCCAGCATGCTTGATGGAAAAAAATAAGATTCACCCCTCCTCCTTGCTCAAATAGCAAATAAGAAGAGCTCAAAATACCACTTGGCCCTTGATAGGTTGGTGTGAGTATTATTCTGGAACAGATCAGTAATGTTTCTACTACAAAAGGGGCAAAGGGCGTTACCTTTCCTACCTTTACCTACGCAGGAAGACCACTCATAAGGGGGAAAAAAAAGCAGGAAGGCCACAATCACTCTGCATGTCCTGTGCTCTGAGGATATAAATGCAACCTTGACCTTGTCCTTGCTTTCTACACAAAGCTAAATTTATCCACAAAAAATGTCATCCTGCAGTAAAATGTGGGTTATCCTCACGGCCTGATCAATCAGCAGGCATCAAATCGGGCAACGTTGACTACTCCAGTTTTATCAGCCACAGACAATAGCAAAATGTCACTAGATTTCTCTGAATCATGCATTTCATGTTGCTGATGTTCCTTTTTTAAATTAAAGACAGCACATTGCGAACTTTCTGACGAATCTCCCTGCTGTCCTGAGGTTACATGAGATCACTGGTTATTCATGTTAGCAGCTCCTCAGACAAGGCAAAGACTTGATAATCTACTCAGTACCAAGAAAATGGATTTGTCAACATTTCTCATCAAGTTGAAACGAAAAAAATGAAAAAAAAAAGGATTTTTTGTTCTCTGCCATAAATTCTCTGTTGTAATCAAGCTATTGCTCTTCCAAGATATGTTCCTTTGACTGAATTAGAGAGTTTTTAAAAAGTAGCAACTGGTAAAATATGCATGTACTTACTCATCTTGAGCATCTTGATTTGATTGGCCTTGATTTGAGCTACCAAGGAGAGTAGGCATGTTATGTAATTTTTTAAGCAACGTTTATTCTAATAAAAAGTTTGTATGTAGTAAAATCCTTTCACCCTAATGCAGCTGGAGCCCTGTCAGAAACTCAGTACCCAGAAGAGCTTCGATTTTTACCCACAGATACATTCCATCTTACAGCAGCTCTAAAGGCTGCTTGCATGGATGAGACATGTTTCTAGCTAATTGAAAACTAAAATTAACAATTAAAACCACTTAGAAATTACCAATAATCTGCTGTTGTGGTGATCACACATAGGAAGAAATAGAAATCAACACAATATGAAGGAATAAAATGCCCATTGATGACCCTTAAGCCAGAACTCTCCTCTTCTTGCAGGCTTCTTGAGCTTCTAAAACTAAACCACAAGTGCATGGAATTTGACACCTTTTTCAACCTATGATAGTCTAATTCTGACTAATTCTAATTCTGTCCAAAATTTTTCCTTATTTCCAGGGACTGAATTAGACCAAATTTTAGCTGTACCCTGTTATGAGAGAAACAATGAACCCATGTGGAATTTAAAACAGAGTCAGGTCTCAGCATCAGTAGAAATCAGACACTTAGCCTGCTCTGCCCCATCCGTTGAAGAATTTGGCTTGCTCCATAGACCACACGATTGCTAGGTGTTCCTCTTGGTCTCTTCAGCCTGGAGGAGACTGAGGGCAGACCTCACTGCAGCTACAACTTCTTGTGAGGGGGAGAGGAGGGGCAGACACTGCTCTGCTCTGTGGTGACCAGGGACAGGACCCAGGTGTATGGTCTGAAGTTGTGTCAGGGCAGGTTTAGGCTGGATATTAGAGAAAGGCTCTTCTCCCAGAGGGTGGTTGGGCACTAGAACACGGTCCTCAGAGAAATAAATGGTCACAGCACCAGCCTGACAGAGCTCAAGAAGTGTTGGACAGTGTTCTCAGGCACAGGGTGTGCCTCTTGGGGAAGGCCATGTGCAGGGCCAGGCATTGGACTCAATGATCCTTGTGGGTCCCTTCCAACTCAGTTTATTCTGTGATTTGCAGTTAGAGGTGGAAGTCTCTGTTCATAAGGGCACAGTTGGTCACAGATGAAGGAAGATATTTGTTTTTTGCTGCTTTACTCCACATCTCCAGCAGATTCCTGCAGATGGGGGAAGCAGAGGCAATGTGCCCCACAGTGTCCCATGGCAGCAGCTGGTACTGCTGGCATGTTCTGCAGGGTCAGCAGATGAGGCTGCTGTGGGTAGGGGCTGCAGGCAGGGCAGGGGGCAGAGGCAGCTGCCTCCCAGCAGCCAGCCAGAGGCAATTCTCTGCTGACCAATGATCCACACCTAGGTGAGCAGGCAGAAGAAGAGTGTTTGTACTTTGTGTCATAGCATCCCTTCTTATTTTGTCACTTTGAGAAGGCCAGAAGCTCAGACCTGGACACCCTGCAAGGAGGGGCTGCTCAACACCCACCTGCAATAAACTGTGTGCTCAACACTGATTCTTAGTGATTTAGTTGAGAAAAAGTCCAGCCCAATGATAGCACCACAAATTTTCTCAGAAGCCTTATCAACGTGTTTCAGTCTTTCCAGGACTGACTCTGATGTCAGGGTGAGTAGGAAGCACGGACAAATAGAGTTTCCTTCTTTGTGTGCTGCTTTCTCAGTACACGTTTTGCCAGCCTAATCAGATGGAGATAAACACCTTGCAATAGACTGTGCAACTGACGTCAGCTTTTTGTGTGCTTGGAATGATGTCAGCAGCAGCTTTGCAATGCTTTAACCTCCTGAGCAGAAATAAGCAGAGCAGCAACTAACCTACTACTTTGCACAAGCTGCCACGCCAAGATTATTTCCTTTTTGCCCTGCTGGCTACAGATGCTGGGTGAAGGAGGCAGGAGAATCAGAACAATGCTGGGTGAAGGAGGCAGGAGAATCAGAACAATGGGATCCACTTCTGTACTCAGCCACTTTTTAAGAGGAGTCTAAACAAATTTAAATTGTTATATAAAGAATAAATAACACCTCTCAGCACAGTAGTGTGGCCCTTAAGAAATGGATTCCACTCATTTACATCAGTGCAAATGATATCAAATTCATTTCTCAGAGTTTACGCTACCATCACTGTAAATATATTTTTCCACATATTTGCATACACTCACCAATATACATAAAAATTTACAAGTTAAATACAGCCTAGAGTTTTAAACTGGTATAGAGGCCTGGCGTTTCTAGAGGATCAAAATTTCACGCTAATAGCAATTTAATTCAGATGTCAAAAAAGCCAAAATGGAGGCATAGAAACTGGTACCGAGAACACAAATGTCAAGAACACTGGGAAAAGCAAAAGTCAGTGGCAGCACTGGCCTGATTTAAGGGGTTTTTTGGTTTCTTGTTTGGGTTTTCTTTAGAAATTTTCCTCAGCGGTTCCTCCTGTTCCAGAGGAATTACACCATATTACAGGTCATTTATACCCCACTTTACTTACACTTTGATTTCAATTTGTCTCATTCTGTTACCAATTTTCAACATTTGCTTCTACTAAAAGAATAGGAAAGTTACAAGCTAGTTAAGTTGTTAGCTGGACTGTCACTTATTAAATTAGCAAGTTTTTCATAGAAATCTTAGCCAAAACTTAAAGAATAAAGAACTGATTATTACTAATTCTTTTGGTATTCATTATGCTATTAGTCACAGAGCTCACTCATACATTTCCAAATTTCAACACAATCATTTCAGGATGAAGAGTATTATTTCTTTCCCTTCTTAATAATTTTTGCTTGGCATCAAGTTTCATGCCCTTCCCTCTCCAATTGCCAGGAAAGCACAGTTTGGGATTCAACAGTTTTGGGCTGAGCTTTTTTTAGTTTATTTTTTCTTTCCAGAAACACAAGTTTACCAAGGTTATTTCATCTACAAGAGAATGCCTTTTTAATTGACTTGTTTATCTCCATAACACATGCACACCTCAGCAAGACTAAGGGATCAGGTTATATGACATCATGGTGCCAAAGGAATAATTGTCTCTTGTTTGTGCAGTCCTGAAGAAAAGTCTGTAGCTAGAAATTGCACACTGTGCTGCACTGACAGGATATATATTGTAGTAAAAGAAAAGCAAAACTTTTTTCTTTTTTTTTTCATTTGGGAGGTGTAGAGGAGAAGGAGGGGCTGGAGGGCTTCCAAAGTCTGCCATGGGGTCATATTCTGTGAAATGGTTTTGTTTGTAGACATGGCTTTTCACCCTGCACATTTGCAAGATGATCATCCTTTTCCTCAGGACTGAAGGGCAGCTAAGACTGTGTGACAGTCTGCTCAGCAAAATCCCAAATCCCACTGCAGTTGCTACCCAAATTGAGGGTGGAGCAGCACTTCTTAAGAAAGCTGTCTCAAGCATTTCTGCAGCAAGCAGCACTATACCTGTGTACTCAACTAGCAGTGCCCATGAAGCAGAAATAACAAGAAAGAGTCAGAAATCAGAATCACAAACTCCCCTCTTGGGCTTAGCTTTAGAACAAGGAAGCTCCAAAAACAAGACACCCCGTCAGCATTTTATAAAACTGACTTCAGCTGCCAAAGGATTCCTCTGCAGCTTTATCCTCAAATAAAAAATTCACTGCAAAAGAGCAATCATTAGTCAGCTGCATTTTTTGTATAATTACTGGCAGTGGAAAAGCAAGCGTGCAGGTTGCTGGAAAATAAGGTCTAACTACTTCCACCCAAACAGAACAGAAGCTGTTCACATAAGTTTCAGTGGGGGAGAGGGAAATCTTCAGTGCTCCCCTTCTCTCTATGACTGATTACAATCTGGTTTTTTTTATAAAGCACATTTATTGTGGGAGTTTGATTTGAAAGAATTTCAAGTAATTTAAACTTTGGCTGCAGGCATACAGATAATTTAAAAACTCATCTTCAAGTGTTTCTATATGTTAATAACATTTCTGGTTAGTGCTATAATCAAGTTTTAATTCTCAATCTACTAACTGAAACACATGCCAAGAACTACCTAGGAAGAAATCATGTAGTTCAAAGTTAACCAGGCTGACAGTAAACCCTGTGCTTGCAGTTTTAGTGCAATAATCCTTATTTTGCAATGGGGAGTTTTGAAGCTAGGGGGTTTCTTTAGGGGTGACTATCAACCACCTATAGCTTTTTGAAACTACAGAGGTGCTGCAAACTGCCTGTAGTGTGGCTGTTAAATCAAAGCCCATTTCAAACTGTCTTTTCTTAATAGACCAGGATTTATCTGTCCTGCCTCACATTCTCAAAGCATCTTATTACCCTCCATGCTCTCACATATGTCACTACATTCATCTGTTAATTATCAACGTGAATGACAGAAACAGAATCTGGCCTTAAACAAAAGACATTAAATTAGGAGGTGCTAATTCAGATCCATCCTGTCTGGAATTGAGGTGCAAATGCAAGATGCACATTGCCCCGGGATTTTGGAAAGTGCAAATACCAGCTCACTCATTTTGGTATCTCTCTTCATCAGACAGAGGGCCTTCCAGCACCAAAGTTCTCACCACATTTCAATACCTTTGTTGAAAAAGGTAAATGGGCTTGGTAAGATGCAGGGACAAGCCAAAAGAAAAGAAAATAAAAGCCAGTTTTATTCATAGCAAATGGTAAAATTTTTGATGAAAAGGCTTAGTGTTAGCTTGTAAATAAATGTAAGTGCTACATTTTCTCAGCTCATGGGACTAGGCAAGAGCTTGTCAGCAACACAAAAAATACCAGCTGAATGACCCTAACAGAGCAAACTCCTGCAGCACCTCAGACATTCAGTAAGAACACTGTTCACCACTCAAGTTTAGTTAAATATGCACAATTTTATTTATTGAAGAGATTAGGACAAAAACATTAAACCAAATACATGACAAAGCACCAGAGGCAGTAAAACCCCACCATGCACATCACCAATCTTTCCTCCTATAAGGTACTTATAAAATAAAAAAAGTCCTTCTTGACACAGCACCATCTTCAGAGTGTAAAAACATTACTCCTTTATATTCTTAGTTACCAAAATAGAACCAAGGCAGGTCAGCTGCAGCTAGCTTTGTCTCTTGATAAAGAACTGTGAAACATCCTCTTGAGAGTGGGACCATAACTTTCCTGCAAGGCAGGCAAATAGCATCCATACGTCAAATGCCAAGTAGCTGTACGCACATGCCACATACTATAATTAAGCACAAATTCAAGTAACATTTACATACTACAGAGTCCACATGTACCTACCCAAAAAACATGACCACTTCACAAAACGTATACAGGCAGTAATATCAGAACAACTGAGGTACTGGAAACACAAATATTTATGCCAAGAGATTTCAATATCATACAGCAATATAAAAGCAGTAATAAAAACATTTGCCAGTCTAAATCAAATAAAGCTATCTAGAAGAAAAAAAAAAAAGAAGCTAAATAAAAAGTTATTTAGGGACAGAAATACCTGAACAGAAAAGAAGTGTGTTAACTACAGCATGTAACATGTCATCCCAAGTCAACCCGTAATTGAAGTACTGGCTTAATACATCACTACTGTGACATTTTCTTCAATAAATAGAATAAGTCTTGACAATACAAAAGGTGCATATTACTGTGTATGTTTCAAGAGGAATATCTGTAATATAAATGTTCAGCTTATTAATACCCTCTTATTTCTTAGTCTGGACATAAACAAAAATGAAAATCAAACAATTCTTTTCCCAAGTTTAAAGGAATTCAAAGAAAAAACCCACAATACTCTTCCTCAATAATAAAGAGCCCTCTATTTACACATGGGCTAGTCAGTAAAGAAGAGATTGGTTCTCAGATGAAGACACCGTTAAGGGCTTTCTGCCCTCGCTAGTCATATATGTGCAGCATGGCAGATATGGAAGCCAGTATCTCATATCTTTAAAAAAAATTATACAGTTTTCTTCTTTTCTTTTTTTCTCCCCTATTATAGCAGTAATGCAGTTGAAAGTTCGAGTTATAATAGCTTCCTGCAACAAACCATTTGACACAAAACAGAACAGCCTGTTAAATGACACTTACTTCCCCTTAAGGGAACAAAGCATTAAAATGTCATTTCCTGACAAGAATATTAAGTAGTTTATTTAGAAGAAATGACTTGAAAATAGCTATCAAGAGACATGAACTGAAATTTTGCTTTTTTTTTAGCACCCACTTTTCATGTCCGTCTTTGTGCACCTAATTTTTTTCTTGTATTAATCCCATTAATTATTAGACATCTGATTAAAAAAAGTTAGCCAATTGTATTTTCCCTGAATAATGGCTGAAGTTAAATATCTAACAGTGCGATGCCAAGATGTGAGCTGAGGCAAAAAAGTTTCTATTTGTTGTGAGTTACCACTGTTTTTAATGGAACAGAAACAGGAGTGATACAGCTGCACCAGAATTGGCATGTGCAGTCTCCTTGGCTCCAAAAAGGTGAAGCTACAATTGCTCCATGCTGCCTTTTCTCCTCCAAATCAATCTAACCTGATAGCAAGCTCCCCCCGCCCCCCCAATCTGTCCCCATGCTACATTTGTTATATTAGCTCCTTGTGGAGGTTCCTTCTCAACCCGAGGACCTCTGAGTGTCTTTTGCTACCAAGCTAGGCTGATGCAGGATGTGATTGAACGCGGTCAGGAAGGGCTCCTTCATGTGTCCATCTCCAGGTTGTGTACCTTCTGAACACCAGTCTTTGTGCTCAGTTAAAGAATGGGTCCAAGTCTTCTTCCATGTTGACATCAGGCACCAGCTGATCTGATACTTCCTTAGCACCATATCCTGAATTCGATACATTAAAATCTGTAGAAAACCACGGATGGTCCAGAATTTCCTGTGAAGTCAGCCTTTCTGATGGCTCTCGACGCAGTATGCTACGTATGAGGCATTTTGCCTTAGGGGATAGAGTTTCTGGAATGTTAAACTGCCCACGACGGATCTTGCTGAAGAGGGAACTAGGCTCAATGTCATGGAAAGGATAGCGTCCAACTAGCATGGTATAAAGCATGACACCTAGACTCCATACGTCCGCTGCTTTGCCAGAGTAGCTGCCATTTGTGTTCAAGATCTCTGGACTCACATAGGCTGGGCATCCATGCTTATCAGAAAGAGAGTCATCATTTCCTCTTAAAATATAAGCATCTTCTAGGCTTTCCAATTTCACTCTAGTCCTGCAGGGAAAAAAAAAAAAACAAAAACACCATCAAGGTAAGCAAACATCAAACAAATTCTGGCTGTTGCAATTACATGGTTATAATAGTCGTACTCTACAAAATTTGACAACTGCAGAAGCACATCAGTTTAAAATGCCACTCACATCAGTTGTTACAGATAAATTGATACTGTCTCTTCCATACTGGTTCGAAATATTAGACACATATAAGGAATACTGCCACACATACAGCTACAAGATTTCAAATACAGTCATGCCCAGTACACTCATTAATAAGTCTATCTCTTAAAAAGAGAAAAGGAACTGCCATATTCATGCTTTTGGGTAATTTTTCATAGACATGATTCCCAAAAGGGGACATAAACCTCAAGACCTCTTCTGAGCTGGATGTAGTCTAACCTACCCGCATAGGATTCATGCCCAAGTACAAACCCAGTCCTAACTACACAAGGTTATTTTGACACCTTCATGCTGGCAAAGCCACTCTGTACACCTGTAATTCCACAAGGTTTAACAGTAATAAAATGGTCACTCTGACCCTAAATGATCCCTCTGACCAACCAACATTTTCCTTTACCCCAGAAATTTAAGAGAAATTAAGAAAGAGCACTTTTAACAGATTTTGGTCTTCCCAAATAGAATTTTGGGCAAAGGGAGATCAGGTGAGCTGAAGGCCAAGATTAACAGCAAGCTTATCTACCCAGCTGAGCCAGAGGAGCTCCTCACACTGGAATGAACAGAGAAGCTGGCAAAGGACTTGCAGAGATGACAGGAGTGCTTTATCTAGATTGCAAACTCCTGCTGCCTGCAAAGCACTGTGAACTTGTCACTGTGCTGCAGTAATTATCTCTGCAAGAGAATTTTCTTCTCATATGGATATCACACAGGAGCAGAAAAAAATGATGCAGAGCTGCTTGTCATAGGAAAGAAAGGTTATGTTCATCTAGTGCTTTCTCACTGCTAGGCTTGGTATCTATATTTAAAAATCTGTCGCTGTTGGAAGGACAAAGGATTACCAAGTATCCTTTAGATTATTTCCCAGCAAAGGGTGGTTTTGAGAACAGTCACTACAATGCAACAGGGCTTGCGCAGAGCCTTGGGATGGCAGAGTGACCTAGCAGTAGTGCAGATTTTCCTTTCAACAACGTGGGGTCATAACTCAACTCTGAGTATTACTGCCCTCATCCCTCCACCCCACAGGTCTGCTACAATCACTCTTTGCCCTGTGTCACAGCCCTGCTCTCAAACCACAGACATCCACGGGCAGGGACTGGACTTCATCCCAGAAGGCAGAGCTTGCATCTCTTGACTAAAGCACATAATTTAACAGCACCAAAACAGACAAGGAGAGCCTTGTTTCTTAAATGTTTACTGAAGACAACACTGATTGAGCTTGAGCTGCGAAAGACATCTGGGCCAACTTTGGCTTAGACTTAGTTCCAGGGCAGCTCAGCCCTATCTTTTTTGAACCAACAGAAGAGCATTTTACTCCACGGAGTACTCCAGAGGCAACTGTGCCATAAACTTTCATGACACTTGGACCTTTTCAACAGCTAAATACGTTTACTAGCAGAGGTGAAAGCCCCTCTGGCAACATGCCCCAAAAGAGGAAGTCATAAATACAGAATTCCAAATACCTGGCTCCCAAGTACAGTGTGTCAGGGCAGCTCCTTCTCTCCTGAAACAGGCCAGTGTTTGCTCCTCCAGTTCAGTGCTGATGGGCTCTGCTCAACACACCTGCTTCCTCATTAATTACCACTGCCATCCTGGCAGTACTTGTGGCCATGGACAACCCCCTCATTAGCACTCAAACAATACTTTACAGCAGCAATGCACCACACAGGAAGCGGGCTGAAAGGAAAAACTTAACTACAATTACCAAGACCACAGAAATTTCCCTCTGTACACAAAGCAGAGAGTCCACAACAGCAGAGTGGCTTGAGGAGAGTCCTTTCACAATATTCAGCTTTGACACATTCCTGCACCTGCACAGCATAGGAAGAGAAGCAAGGAGAAACGCCCAGAGGAAAAAAACATACCAAAGAGGGCAGAGAACAGAGAAGAGGAAATGAAAGGGAAGGCAAGGACATGAGTTGTGGTTCCATTTGCATTGCCCACCTCAGTTTTTCCATAGAAAAGCATGTGTAGCAATAAAACAGTGGAGCCAGATACTCAAACATGCATTAAGTCACTGAACTGCCAGACAGGAAAGCATCGACTCACTCCTGCTAACCAACAGAAGCAGAACACACACAGGGAGTGGGGCAGAGCAGGCTATTTATAAACAACTTCCAGGAGGGAATTCACCCCCACACACACGCCTGCCATCCCAGTGTCAACAGCACAGGGAAATGTTGTTTACTTTCCTATCCTATGTTACATTTCTGGGAGTTGCCAAGAACTTTAGAAAAACAGCTCAATAAGAAGCTTTTATATTACATAAAATTATTGGACTTCCCTAATCTCTCATTTCCTACAACGGACACAGTACAAAACCACAGAGAACAGACTGCAAGGTGTGTCAAAAATTCGTATTTCTTTCCAATAGAATAAGTAATTTCTTGATAATAAAAGCGAAGCAGCACACAAAAGCCATATCCCCATTTTGCTTTCCTTGCAAGGTGCTGCAGCCTCCACACGAAACAGCAGGTTTTGTTTAAGCAAGCAAATGGAACAACAGCTGGCCCTTATCTGCCCTCTCCTCTGTAAGCTGTGGGCAAATGAAAGCACTCAGCCCAGGTTTTTCATCCTGCTGAGCCGACAGGCTTTGAGGAAACAAAAGGTCCCAAATTAAACAAAAACACAACCTTCAGTCCTCTTCCTCCTGGTCAGCCCACAAACCCTCAGCCAGAACTCCCTTGTGTGCAAGGTGCAGGTGGTGAAATGGCTCCTCCGCAAGCAGGCAGGGCTCCCACAGCACCGGGCACACATTTCCCTGGCAGACTGCAGGGCCTGCATCCCCTGAGCACACGCTGCCAGCTGCATGCCCTCAGCATGGCTTTCTCCTCTCCCAGTCACACCCAGGCACAACTCGGGTGCTCTCGGGTTCATTTGTAAAGCCCGGTGCCTTTGCAGTAGATGACAACACAGGTTTTCCATCCATACAGCAAGGAGAGCACAGGGGCACGGGAAGGCTGACACAGCTGGCAGCAGAAAAAGCTCACAGGGTGGTTCACCAGCACCCTTCGCCACCAGCCAGGACTGGGGCTGGGCAGAGCCACTGCAGCCCATTCTCAGTGACAGACAACGTCACCCACCTCAGCCTCACAGGTGGAGCACAGCCTGTGCAGTGCTACCACTGGGTCCTGCACAGGTGTGTGTGTGTACACAGCACCTCTCATTCCCTTTTAACAGGCATTTCGCGTCTTTTCAGGCAATCAAAAAGCAGCAGCCTGGCTCAGAAGCTGCTATTTCCCAGTGCACAGCACCCCGTCTCTGCGAGAAACAGCTTCCAGCTCTGCTGGTCTTCCCTTACTTTGCATTTCAAGCACTGGCTAAAAGAACTCTGATTTCTGCAATCCAGTGAGGTTTCAGGGTTTGGTTCTTGGGGTTTTTTTCAGAGGGGAAAGCAGGCAGAGAGTATGGAGGGGAATGGGAAAAAGGGGAGTCAAAGTCTAAATACAGAGAAACGCAGAGACATGCTGAATGAGAAGCAATCTCTCTCCCCCACACACCTCTCTCAGAAAGCACTGAAATCAAACACCCATGAACAGGAAAGCCAACAACAACAAACAGACCCTGAAAACTACAAGTCGATTCTAAGAATATAGAATTTCCACAGAAAAGGATGGGGAGTGGATCCAACTGCAGATTAACTGGACAACCCAAAATTTGACATTTGTTAAGGCAAAGGACAGAAAAATCCAAACATGAAGGTGTGAAATCGCAATCAACGTTGAAGTGCCTCCCATCACAGAGAAGAAAAAAGACAAACAAAAATAGTTCTCTAAAAACCTCTCATTCTCTAAATAATTAACTCACATCAGTCAACTAAAAGATCCCCACAAGAGAAAAAAGTTTTCTAAAAGCACGAGCATTTGAGCTTCACAAAGAGTTGCAACTAAATTAATCCCCGAAGTTCAAATGTAAGCTACTGCCACAACTGGATGAGAATCACTTTGTACACTTACTGTAGGGCAACAAAGACTTTTGCCAACACTTACGTAATTACAATACATAACTTCAAGTTTTAATGCATACACCAAATAAGCACTTGGAAAAAGAGCATTATGCATCTATCAGATCATTGATAAAACACTGCATTAGTTTAATGCATTAAAAAAAATACGACCCTGAATCATGGCTATTTAAAAAGGGGAAGCTATTCTGCCTATGAATGCTTTCTCATTACTGGTGAATGAAACCACAGAAGTGCAATCAGAGGGCAGCAGCAGCACTCGGACGGGAAATGCGTCTTTGTCCCCATAGAAACCGTCAGGGAAACCCATGAAAAACAATACCACTCTGAGTTTCTTATCAATATGCCATTCATTACTTGACTGCATTCAGACTTTGCTCTTCAGTAATGTAACAAAACATAATCAAATATCTTCCAGAAGATTCTCCAATGCAACCTTCGGAGCACTCACCTCTGCCTTTGTTGCACATCCCACACTTTTTTCCAACATATTATTCTTCCCTGCAGAGCTTTGGGACTACCAGCAAACTGTTATCCTGCCTTTTGACACTGAAACCAGGACATAAGAATCCAACACTCACTCTTGCTCTCCAAAAGCAAACAATTTCCATACCAAAATCAGTCGAATTATTCAGAGGGCTCTAAACCCATAAGTCAGGAGAAAAAAAAATCTTTAACATTTAAAGCAGAGATAACAACTGATAGTCTGAGTGTTTCAGAAGAAAATACCTTCATTGCAGTCAGTTGTAAAGGAGCCTGCACCTGAATCAATGAAAGCAGCTGCCTCTAGTCTGTCCTCAAAGCCATCTGTATGAGAAATAATACCTGAACAACAGCTGAGCTAACCTTCCCATTCTGGGAACACTAACTGCAGACTCGGCCCACAGTTTTTACATAGCAACACTCCCCATATGACAGCCAAATCAGCTGCTTTGGGAAGAGACTGAAGGAGCCATCCTGCTATGGACACTCCAGATACACCATCCAGTTGTTACTTAGGCCGGGTAAAATTAGAAGATCCAGATTTACAGATCCTGTGCAGCAGACTCCAGAGATCAGGAAACAAATATCATTGCCATCTGAATTACCATTTTTTAAATACAATTGCAGATAAATACAAAATGGCAATTTCTAAATGTGCTTCACAATATTCCTCCAACAGTAAAAACTAAAAGCACCCAAACAATGTTATCTCATATTTCAATATTATTCTGAGACCAGGAAAGCCCTTCCCTAGGTAGAGGCATTCAAGCCATTGACTGCCTAGTGGACCAGGGATTGCTCCTAGGTGGCCAATAATTTACAGGTCATTTAATCGAGGTCAGTGGCCCATACCTCATCATAAAGATGAGAAGAGCATGCATGCAATTAGAGTCACAAGGAGGCAAAAAAAAATAAAAGGGAAGCTCAACATTGGAAGCAGTTATCTTTTACTAATCGATTTTTGGGGTTTTTTTTAACTAAGGGAATCTCTCCTAAATAATGCAGAAGCAGGCATTCTTCATCAGGGAGCCAGTGAGACAGGGAAGGCGGTAATGAAACCCCGGGCAGATGATTTGCAGCTTTGGTGAAAAAACTCGTTCTTAACTCACAACTACCCAATCTCCTTGGGGGCAGAGAGGCACACACAGGAGCAGAGGGAAATGTTATGCCACCAATTTAAATCCTGCTCCTTTCACCAACAGATCCCTTTCCAGTCTGTAACAGAGCATGGGTGTTCACCACACAACATCCTACACAACTTCAGGGAAGAAAAAAAACTCTGCACAAAGGCTGTTGTTAGACAGTCTCTTGCATAATGAAACAGGCTCAAGGATATGTTTCAAAAGACAACTGGGACTTTCAGGCAGCACAGGTTTACATGACGAATTTTCTTCCTAAGGGAAGATTCCTTCACTGGTACTTCCGCACAATGAGGAAGCCTCTAAAAATTACATCTCCCCCACTCTTCCTCTGCAGGGATGCTAACAGCACAGTCAGCCCTGTCTACACCCCCCCTGACATGCAGTACCCAGCAACTTAGAGCTTTTAACTTGTTTTAAGCTGGTCTGGGTTTTTTTGGAATTCCACTTACAAATGCTCTGACTCACCTCCAGGAAGGGCTGGTGCCCCAAGACCTCAGCTTTACAACATTCAAATAGGATTGTTGGGAACAGCTTGTCCTGTATGCCATATACTTTGTTTCTTTCATGCCCTTACTGCCCAAAGACAAAACATGTTCCCCAGAGAGTTGGTAGGTAGTGATGCATGTGTTGGGGTGCAGGCTGTGAAATCCATTGCAGAATCTTCCACAGAGGAGCTCGGTTAAAATACCCTGAGCAATCTGTATTTTATAAGAATCTGGCTCAGGGCAGCTACTTCACAACCTCACTTTTATCTTGTTAGATCACACTGAAGATCAGAGTTTTAAAAGGCTATGCTGTCAACAATATACTGTGTTCCCCATCTTTTCTAGGTCTTTTGATACAATGCATGATGAAACTCCATAGGGAAAGAAGACCACAATTTATTTTTTTAACATAATTGCATGTTGTGAAAACAGCCCTGCACTTTCTGAGCCTACAATGGGTGCTCAACATCTCTAAGGCAGAGCCATGCCATTATTTCACAACCTTACTGAAAACCTTTTGTTTAGATGTCTGCAATCCTGTCTCCAAGCAATACACATCTACCAAAAAAAAANTACAATGCATGATGAAACTCCATAGGGAAAGAAGACCACAATTTATTTTTTTAACATAATTGCATGTTGTGAAAACAGCCCTGCACTTTCTGAGCCTACAATGGGTGCTCAACATCTCTAAGGCAGAGCCATGCCATTATTTCACAACCTTACTGAAAACCTTTTGTTTAGATGTCTGCAATCCTGTCTCCAAGCAATACACATCTACCAAAAAAAAA